>JAVGVS010001412.1:0-21833 GCA_032718565.1 Distichodus sexfasciatus
ACTCTAGAATAACAATCATTCTAGCACCTCATCCCAGTAATTCTAAAATTTCTTTCCACATTCATTTTGTTTTTGAGCCATTTTGTTAAAAATTATTTTACTGCCACATCTATTTTTATCCAATATCGTTCCCGCCTCCAACATTTAATATCGTCCTGATGCGATTTTAATACACAACGTCTCAACGTAGTTTAATGCAATATTGCAATATATTTTTATTTCAAAGTGTAATAAGAGCTGGACAGAGGCTTGACAATAAAATATAGTATAGCGGCAGCTAGCGTGATCTTAATCTCTTTATCTCCACAAATATTTAGCAAAGATCATCTGGAAATGACGGCTCAGCTGTGGTTCTGCCCCGTTATGAGCCACTTCAGCATCACGCAGCAGCGTTTCCAAACAGTACTGAGCGCTGTGTTCGGACGGAGGGGAATTAAAAAAGCCTCGGGTCGTGAGAAACGCAAATTACATTCACACGTCCAACAACACAGCAACACCGCCGGGTTCCAACAAATACTCATACTGAATGTATAATGGAAACGGTGAAGGCTCTTTATGTGGATATTAATGATAAATAAGGTTGATATTTCACTGCCTGGAGGCATCATTTACAGCAGAAAGTAATTATGAAAATCTTAAATAAGAATATTAACTTGAGGGAGGGAGTTTTAGAGCATTGTTTTATCATGCTGTTATGGTTTGTCAAAGACAAATAAAGCTTCTAAATTATTATTTTTAATGTAGGTCGTGCATATTGTCGAGTTTTGCACGTGTTTAAACGAGTCTCATTAGTTAAATATCATTTCAAAGTATTTTTGTTTTTTTATTCATATTTTTATCTAACAGTGTTGCTAACGTAGTCAGTTGGGAAACGCACCACGAAAAATATTTGTGTTGCCAGATTTCGTAGAGTTCACACTAGAGGTCGACCGATATGGGTTTTTCTAAAGCCGATGCCGATATTGAGAAGTCAGGGTCAGCCGATATTTTTTTGGCCAATAATTAGACATTTCCCCTCTGTTTGTGTAGTAAAATATCACACGAATAATGACAAAGCATACACGGAATTTCTCAACTTATTGATAACATTTATTTAACACTGACTAAACATAAATATAAACATGAATAACATGAATAAAACGTCTAAACAAGAAATAAATATATAATATTTGAACTTGACTAATAATTTGTAAACGAAACAAAGTTTTCAAGTTATAAATGAGATGTCTGAATATCGGCGTACTAAACTCGGATATCGGCCGATGCCGATATTGTAAAAAATACTAAATATCGACCCGATATATCAGCCGACCTCTAGTTCACACTTCATTTCTCCTTTTGGTTTTGAAACGTTTTAAAGATGGCACAGATCCAACTCAATTTATCGGCATGAGGAACATCGAATATCGGCTGATAATTCCCATATCATGCATCCCTGGTTATAGGTCATAATATTAGCTGTATTTTAATATTTTTTAATAACGGCCATATTAAAAAATCCTCAATCCACACCTAAAAGACAAAATATACTAATACGAAGCAACTCCATCTCACGATCTACGCATCATCTCCGTTCGCTCTCTCGTGGGCTCTGATGTGATGTAGTGTGAGATTTTGCGAGTGTGTGTGTGTGATTATATGGAGTGTGTGGATGTGTTGTAGCTAAATTCAGCTCCAGCCTGCAGTTTTGTGTGGGAAAGCTGCTTACAAGCAGCGAGCGAGTGTGAAGACTCTCGCCAGCTTCTCATCTCAACGCTGTTACACTGCTTTTATCCGCTGGCCCGAAAAATGCAGATTTTGCAAAACTGGCTGGGTTTCATTTTTACCTGATCACGAAAAGACGTCCCGAAATACTCTCGCATGGCTAACGATGAATGAAATCGAATCTGGGACGAATGACCTTCTGACCAAATAATATCAATTATTCTTTGTTCTTGGCAGAAGGTGCTCGACATGGCATGCGGCGGTTAGTAGCAGGACAGTTAGGAAGTTGGCACTGTGATCGGAAGGTCGCCGGTTCAAGTCCCGGACTGGTAAAAGGTACCATTGAGGTACTCATGAGTAAGGTACTGTCCCCAAGCGACTGCCAAACAGCTGCCCGCTGCTGCTTCATGGATGAGTCAAATGCAGAGGTCACGTTCGGTTGTGGTGCACTGTGTGCTCACAATGACAAACCTGACAATGACATTAGCAACTACCATAGTGTACGTTAGCAACTAGCACAGTGTACGTTAGCAACTAGCATAGTGTACGTTAGCAACTAGCATAGTGTACGTTAGCAACTAGCATAGTGTACATGAGCAACTAGCACAGTGTATGTTAGCAACTAGCACAGTGTACGTTAGCAACTAGCACAGTGTACGTTAGCAACTACCATAGTGTACGTTAGCAACTAGCACAGTGTACATGAGCAACTAGCACAGTGTATGTTAGCAACTAGCACAGTGTACTTTAGCAACTAGCACTGTGTATGTTAGCAACTAGCACAGTGTACATTAGCAACTAGCATAGTGTACTGTATGTTAGCAACTAGCATAGTGTACGTTAGCAACTAACATGGTGTACATTAGCAACTAATACAGTGTATGTTAGCAACTAGCACAGTGTACGTTAGCAACTAATACAGTGTACGTTAGCAACTAGCACAGTGTACGTTAGCAACTAATACAGTGTATGTTAGAAACTAGCACAGTGTACGTTAGCAACTAATACAGTGTACGTTAGCAACTAATACAGTGTACGTTAGCAACTAGCACAGTGTACGTTAGCAACTAATACTGTGTACGTTAGCAACTAGCATAGTGCACGTTAGCAACTAGCATAGTGCACATTAGCAACTGGCACAGTTTACATTAACTGTTCGTTTGCCAATAACGTAGTGTAAGTTAGCAACTAACATAGTGTACATTAGAAACTAACAGTGTTGCTAACATAGTTATTATGCTATTATGCAACTATGCTATTAGGAAATGCACCAAAAATCTGCAAAGAACATGAAACCTTCCTAAACTTCCCGATTCCAGATCCGAACACACGGCCCTTGATGAATCCTCTCCACGTTTAAGCGTTGGGTGTGAGAGTCTACACCAAACTCGCAGGAGGCAAAAAGAGATTAATGGTTTCTATTTATAACCACAGAGTTCCGTCCGGCCCGGCCCGAGCAAATCCCTCCATTCCCAGACTGAAGCGCCGGCCTTTCGGCTCCTACTGGTGCCGGCCGTCCAAACTTAACAACGCGCAGGTTTCGCCTCAGCAACATACGCTACGCATTTGCACCATTACGTAGCATCGGAGTGAGGATTCCGCCGTGCAATGCGCTACTATTTTCTGTCTGTTTCAGTAAGGCTGGGCAATTCGTCAAAAATGAACCAGAACTGATCAATGTAACCGTAATTTCAATTTTGGAAATTTTGCTGTTTTTAAAACTTGACTAATTTGAGAACTAGATTTTAGAGTCAAGCGCGAGATGCATTCTCATTAGTGAGGCACCGATCCAACTTTTTCAGTCCCGATACCGATATTTGAGCTTTGGGTATCGTCCGATCCCGAATATTGATCCGACGCCAGTTTTTAATGAATAAATTCTGAGTGAGGAAGAGAATTACATTATTCTGTTATGCTTAAGGAAATACTTGACTTAAAATAACATCTCAAAAATGATTCGTTTAAACACAGTTGTGCAATTTAGTGGCGGTCCCTTATCCTGCGGCGCTAAAACCACCAGGAACACAGAGACTGTGAGTGAGAGCTGGTGTTGTTAAGGAAATTAAACAGTATAATGGTGGGATTCACTTTTGGGGTTGCAGTGTGTTGCGTTGCTTGTTCTGCTCATCGTCATATTAATATGCAGAAATTAGCGTGAATGTCGAACAGTAAACCAGCTTTACCGTAGTAACACTTTCCACTTCCCATACAGAGCCAAACAGAACAACCCATAATTTACAGATCGGCCCAATGCCACCGATACCCGATCCAGCTATTTCAGTCGTTATCGGACCGATATCCGATCTACGTATATGTAATTTCTATTGGAAACTTCATAATCCAAATCACCGTGTGCCAACGTCGGGCCACGTGTGGACCGATATTCCATCTACGTATCGTGTCAGTGCCGTCTCTATCAAAAACACACCGCTATGAGGGCAAAAATGTGGTAAAATGTTCATATAATCATGATATCGATTTGAGGTGATATCATCCAGCCCTACGTTCCCACCACCTCCCAGGACTACGAGTCGGGGCTGGCTGTGCGCTGCGATTTATTTCCGACACTGTGTACTGTATTTTGAGGTGAAGTCTGATAGCCAGCGGCGACCTGAGATATAAATGAGGGGGAAAAAAAAGAGGATCCGAGAAATTGCAATCACGCGTTCTCAAGGCCAGAGTCGTAGATCAGATCTCGGATCAAGGACACGTCCGGCGGTGACAAGACACATGGATAGCGAGCAGCCATCAAAAAGCGTGAAACTCGGGTTGCACGATCGCTTCGGCATCACGAAAAATGTCTTAAGACGTTACGTACAACAAAACCCACCGAATCTGCCCCTAATTAAGACAATCTCCTTAATGATATGAAATAATCATATTTAATATATTGTAACATAAAGGTCTAATTGGTGCCGAGTGTCTGGCAGTCCTCTTCCTGGAAAGAAAAAAAAAAAAGTAGAGCAGCTAATATTATTCCCAGCACATGAAGGAAAAGGGTTTAAATTGGCACTTTAATTGGGATTGTAACAAGTGCGGAGCAAAGCGTCAGATCAGCTTTGCAACACTAGAAATAGGTTCCGGCCTTTTTGGGAGGTTTCATTTGATTTCCTTCGTAATGTGTTGCAGCACGGCTGGGCGGCTGGATCTAATATTTTCTTTCTCTGGGAGAGAATCTGGTGCAAACATTTACAAAAATAAAGTTACCTAACATATTGAGGTCGCAGCAGAGCGCTCTGACTCAACAGACGAATTAAAAGCCTCGCTGAAATGCTCCCACCTGCGTACATAGGAAGGCCCAAACCGTGTGAGTGTGTGTGTGTGTGTGTGTGTGCGCGTGAGACAAAGGATTACAGTCGGTGTTCATCTGATCGTAGATTAGCTTGATTTTGCTGGGCCAGTTATGCAAATCAGATCCATTACATAATTCCATGGAATGAATTAGACTCGGATGCTCTGCTCATTTCGATTTCTCACACGCTCCCATACAGGGGGGGTTTCTTCTGCACTTAAGCCGGAAAAAAAGTCGGTGCTACTCTAGCACAGCACGCGGCCCGACGTTGGCACATAGCGATTTGGATTATTATGGTTGTCAATAGGGCGGCACGGTGGCGCAGTGGTTAGCGCTGCCGCCTCACAGTTGGAACCCCGGGGACGGTCGTGGGGCCTTTCTGTGTGGAGTCTGCACGCTCTCCCCGTGTTCGCGTGGGTTTCCTCCGGGCGCTCCGGTTTACTCCCGCGGTCCAAAGGCATGCGCTATAGGTTAATTGGCGACTCTAAATTGGCCCGGTAAGGTGTGCATGTGTGTGTGACCGTGTGCGTGCCCTGCGGTGTGCTGGTGCCTACCCAGGGTTGTGCCCCCAGTTGCGCCCGTGAGCTCCCGGGATAAACTCCGTCCCACCGCGACCCCATTTGGGATTAAGCGGTTCTGATAATGAATGTTTTTCAATAAAGATCTTATGTATAGGGTTGGGTACCGAGTTCGGGTACTTTTAAAGGTGCCGACCGAATGATGTCGGTACTACCGGGTACCGGGTCACATAAAATCAAACGGTGGCAAATTTCGTGCCACATTCACACGCTCGTCAGCAACGGCAACAACGCACGAGCCTGGCAGGACCTACTGAACTGGGTACTGCAATTTACATTTACAGCAGCAACAGGATAAAAACAGATATTTATTGCAGTTCAATATTTAAGCTGTAGTGTTCGCTTTGTTTACCGTGACGACGGTTGCCAGGGGAAGAAAGCGCAGGCGTGGAGAAACTGCACTGAAAACGCGCATCTGAAAACGCCACGACAAGCCGGAATCGTACGACTGTGTGACTGCACTTCACTAAAATCGACGCAGACAGCCCGACGTGCAACGCTTGGCACGCTAAACGCAGACCTGGAGCTAGCAATACATCCAACTTGAGGAAACACCTCGTTCAACATAAAACATATGTACGGGCGGATGAGTGTGCGGCGTTCAGAGCGCCAAGCGTCTTCGTGACTCCCAGGATTACAGTACAATGTTTACGTGAAATAGGAACAACACGGAAGCACCAGATGACGCTTTCCGTAACTTAGCAACAAAAAGTGCTCTGGAAGTGAGGTTTTGATTGCTCAAAACTAACAGTGTACGTTAGCACCTAACATTAACTAATAGTGTACGTTAGCCACTAATAGTGTACGTTAGCCACTAACAGTGTACGTTAGCAACTAACAGTGTACATTAGCAACTAACAGTGTGTACGTTAGCAACTAACATTGTGTACTTTAGCCACTAATAGTGTACTTTAGCAACTAATAGTGTACGTTAGCAACTAACAGTGTGTACGTTAGCAACTAACAGTGTGTACGTTAGCAACTAACAGTGTGTACGTTAGCAACTAACAGTGTGTGCGTTAATGTAGTTAGCAACTATGCTTTTGGGAACCGCACCCCTGGATAAGAGTGTCTGCGACATGCTGTAAATGTAAGGTTACTGAAACAGTTTTGCCCGTTTACCTGGACCTGCATTTACTGTAAGACATGGCTTTTTAAAAGAGCATTTTCGAACACAACAAACTCTAGCAAAAAAACATATTCTTTGTCTGAGCAAGTACAAAAAGGCAAAATTGCTGTATCATTTGCAACTTGGCACAGGTTGCAGTTAATGAGATGAAGCGTTTGAGGATGTTCCGCCGCGAGCGCTCCAGCAGACGGCCGGGTTACGGAAAGTGTCGCTGCTTGATGGATTACGTTCAGGACTGGCTGGCTGCATGGGGACAGAACGCTAGCTGCATGTAACCTGCTCTATCTCCATCCCTGTGATTGATCTACCTCAAGATGATGCTAGAACACAAAGTGCTGCGTGAAGCAGTGGTAATACAGTAAAAGTAATGTTTTATTATTTTTACATTTTTTGATTAAAACTTACTTCTGCAGTATAAATAAATATTTCATATACAGGTATATCTTTTAATGCAAGCAGTGTCAGAGTTACTGTCCACTAGACTTTCATTAATGGTCAGTTTTTGACCCAGAAACCTGCTTGAATATTTATGGATATACAGTATATGATAATGACGGGTGGCAGATCGATTAATCGGTAGACTGATATCATTGCTGATATGAGTTAACTGTAAATAAACTGGTCTCGGTTACCAATGAATATTGTCACGACATATTTGTTTTCCTCTAGAGGGTAGAACACAAATTTTCTGGTTTTACCGCTATTACAGAGTTGATTCTAATTCATTTAAACCTGGTGAGGACCGCTAAATTACTAGACATAACAAATGCGCAGACTGGATAAATGTCATGAAGTCCTATCATCAATTACAGTTATTATACACAATCAAAAGATAAAAGAGGATTCAGAATCCGTCTTTTCATGACATTAAGCCTCGTCGTCAATGACCTTAATGAAACATGCAAGAGCTTCTTGAAATAATCTGTGCTCACCTCATCACCTCAGACCTCATTCTGATCTTACACTGCGATGCTTCTTGTTCGGTCTCCAGTAATAAAATATTTATACATCATCATCTACTGTTACTTAACGTGGGAATGCCAAGTGTGCAGACTGCTGGAGTTGATCCAAGATCAGTGACTCCTGCATAAATCATAAATGTTTTGGTGGTTGGTAAATACAGAGCAGTGTGTGCGCTGGGCGATAAAACAATCTCAATATTTTAATCGAGAAAAATGTGATGACGATAACGATGATAAACTAAGCTATAAAATTCGATCATACTTGTTTGTCAACTATGCGACAGCGCGTTGAGATAGACAGTATCTTTGGCCAATCACGTAGCTTGGCATAACGCCAGCACATATACTTAACGTTCAGAGCGCTTATTCGCGCGCATCACGGCTGGCACGCGTTCTCAGCGTTCTCATGACGCATCCGCTGAGCGTGTCGTCATAAATTTATGAGAGTTGCAGTACCTCTTGAAAAATTGGGGCGGCTGTATGTTAAAGTTTTGCCACGTGACGTCAGCATCGTTGTTTACTATCAACGCGTTTACTATCGCCGTTTTTTTGCACCTTTGTAACATCCGAACGCAAATCATTTTTTATCTTCCTCATTTCACAGCGAAATGTTTTCTCTCACTGCCGCTTTCTACTTCTTCCTCTTCTTCTGTCACTTAACGGCAGACTGGACGCTTTTATGGTGTACACTGCCACCTGTTGGAGTCCTCAAGATTAAGCGCGAGCACACCCGTCACGTAGCGTTGAGTATGTCGCGGCCCTTAGAAAAGATGTCGCGGTGAGCGAAAAAAGGCGATGAAAATGCAGCGCTTTATAGTTACGGCGGACGCTTTGACAACAAATGCCGCCTGGGAAAAAACTAATAAAATACGAACGTGAAAGTACCAGATGACGCTTTTCGTAACTTAGCAACAAGAAGCACTGAGAAAGCGCTCTGGAAGTGAGGTGTTGACAGCTCTCTTTAGCTGTTCTTTGGCAGCGGCAATTTTTTTTTTCCCCCAGTTCTCAGGGCTCTTCAAGTAGAAATTTGTTGAAAATTATTTGTTTAATATTGTTTGGTTATTTTAACTTGTTCATTCAGTCTGTATAAGAATCCAAAAAAACAAAACATAAAAAAAAAAAAAATCGTGATAATTATCGAAATCGATCAATATGACAAACAATATCGTGATAATGTTTTGTTCATATCGCCCAGGTATATATATATATATACACATACACACACACATACAGTATATGGTATAAAGCCTTGTCATTAAAATAAAATAATCATAATGCCCTAAAAATAAAATAATCATTCATTAATCATAACCGACGTAAATCTTCAATTAATCGTGATAT
Organism: Distichodus sexfasciatus; assembly: GCA_032718565.1. Taxonomy (NCBI): domain Eukaryota; kingdom Metazoa; phylum Chordata; class Actinopteri; order Characiformes; family Distichodontidae; genus Distichodus; species Distichodus sexfasciatus. Next base: position 9,007 of record JAVGVS010001412.1, read on the forward strand.
TGATTTGAGGTGATATCGCCCAGTCCTATCCCAGCCAGTGGTGTTTTAACAGAGAAAGGAAGATTTTGACTGCACCGGAGGACAAGACGGTGAATGAGGAGGGAACAGAAAGGCTGGAGGTGAATCAGCCCGAGTGTGAAACGAGAGAGGGAGGGAAGGAGGGAGAGAGACGGAGGGATGAAGGGCGTGTGGTGTGTTGCTTCGTGACCATGTGAGGGACTGCGCGCGCCTCCCCCCACCACTCTGAACAGAAGGGTTTCCCTGATGCGGGGGACTTTATGACATCACGGTCACATGACACCGCCCCAACACGGAAACCACATACGCCTCTTACGGCACCCGACATGACACAAACAGCCAGGCATATGAGCTAGTGATGTTTAAATTGAAAATACTGTTTATTATTGAAATCATAATTATTCTTAGATTTGTATTGAGTTATCTATTCACCCATACATATGGATGGATGGATGGTTGGATGGATAGATAAAAATATATATATACATCTTTTGACCGATGGAGGGATGGATTGACATAGAAATATACTAGGGATGCACCGATTGCAATTTTCTTGGCCGATTCCGATTACCGATTTTTTTGTAAGTGTGATCGGCCGATACCGATTTTTTTCCCCAGATAAAAGAAAATTAGAGCTGCTGCGAGTAGTCGACGACATCGACACAAAAAAATGGGTTTCAACTTTTTTAATGTAACGCGGTAGTTACTTTCCCTGTTTACTAGTTACTTTTATAATAGTGACATATAATAGTGGCAGCTCTACAGCAAATACAAACAAAAACCTAATTTTCTTTAATATAATGCTTTATTTTCATAACACATTTTCTTTACAAATTTAAATAAATAAAATGTAACTCGTAAAATGTAAAATGTAACAACTCCGGTAACTCGACGTCCAAAAAGTAACGCCTGCTTGGCACTGTGTATTTTGGGCAGAGGTGATTTATCAGATTTCTGAAGCCTGTATCCTCAACTGTGGAAAACAGCTGATCATCTAGTGGTCATCTTGTGATTGACTTGTGCATCTGTGTTTATGTTGAATTGGGGACAGACAAGTGGGCAAGGGGAGCCATTGATTGCGTGCTTATTAAACGTGTAAGACCTGACTATTAAATTATAATTATAAGGTTGATAAACTATAACTTGTGTTTAATCTACCTGGCGCCGTTCCTCTTTCTACGTCATCTTTGGTTTTTCTGTAAAAACTGTCTGTCGCGTGCAGTCAATCACAAACCAGGAGCCATCGGCCAATAGGATTCGCAGGCAGAAGCTGCCAAAACCCCGCCCCCAAACTGCCAAAACCCGCCCCCTTTCAAACTGCGCACGCAGAAATCTCTCTCGAGCAAAAAAGCCGCTCGTCGGTAATCTACTTCGCGCGGCGAGAACATTTAACACATCGAGAGGAAAACAAAAAAAAAAAAGGACATTCGCGAGAGGAAAAATACAGTTTGCGCGCAATATTATCACAACCGCGCATTCGATTCTGCATTTTGTGCTCTTGAGTTTCACATTTGCGCGCGCGGCTTTGAAATTTACGCCCGCGAAATTGTTGCGGCAAGCCATCTTCCGCGCCCTAGTTTTGGCGTTGATGTGACGCCATGCTCACGCACCCAAAATTCATTTCGTCGCCGCACAACGTCACCCCGTTCAAAGTGAATGAGAAACGCCTCCGTTGAGCGTACGCGTAAACACTGCCTGAACGCGCGCGCGGCTGTGCTGCAAGTAATGCGCATGCGCAAGATCGGTTTGAAATCGGCAATACGTGTGAGGTCGATCAGGCCAAAAATCGTCCGATTCCGATCGCTGGCCGATCGATCGGTGCATCCCTAAAATATACATCTTTAGATGGAAGGATGGATGGATGGATGTATAGATCAATAGAAAGGTAGAAATATACCTCTTTAGAGGGATGGAGTGATGGATGAATGACTCTTATATAATATTATAGTCACTATTCATCCAGCAGGGCAGCTCTGATCTACATATTGATATTAATATCATGTTAAACATCACGTCATCTGTTCACTCCATAGTCTGTTTACAGCCGTACCAACCGCGATCTGTTCCACCAGAGACACACCAGACACGTTATGCAGTTGTGCATTTCACACCACATACACTCCCGCTGCAGCACATGTTCTGGCAGCACCGGGCCCAGCTCATTTGCACCTGGTTTGTTGTGGTAATTAGTTTTAGGGTAAGAGGAGAGACTCCTGGGAGAAAAACACACTCATCTCCGACACAGGGCTAAACTCAGACTTTCCTTGCTGGGCATTACGCTGCTAATTTAGCATGCTAGCTTCATACCCCAGCATCCGACACCCGTCTCTGGAACTTGGTTAACCGGGTCACAAGTCACACTCTGAATTATAGATGCCGTGTGTTTGTGCTTAACCCACAAGCCGTGGCCACGGCACTGGATCACATTCACGCTCACATTCATTTTCCTGCTAAAAGATTCATGGCGGTTGCTGGTGGAAGACGCGAGGCCGGCGACTGCAGAGCGCATCGTTACTTACGCCAACACAGGGATTCGTTAACTACGCGCAAGCCTTACACGCAGCAGGAGGCAGTGGTGGTGAGAGGTGCTTCGTGATGGTAGTTAAAAGCAAACCAATTATTTGTTTCAGGGCGTAAAGCTACTTCGTTTGTCTAGTCACTTCGCCGCCGTCACTAGTTCCAGCCCATTTGCCAGAGTATGATTAAGCAGATCCGCCGGGATTTCGCGATGTTGCAATCGTGACTATTAACGCAAATTCAGCTAATCCCCACAAATTCATTACTACCGTACCAATAGCCGTAACCACAATCAAACCGCAATTTTTTGACTAATCATTGCCGTTTCCAGCAAAACACTGAACCATACGTCAGCGAACTCACTTCCTTGTTATGTTTAGAAGACACAGGAAACGTGATAAAAAAGGCCTTCAAAAATAACTAAATGATTAATGTAGAGCTGAAACGATTAGTCGAATAACTCGAATAGTTCGATTACAAAAAATGGTCGAGGCAAATTTTCTAGAATCGAAGCTTCGTTTAAATCGTTTTACTCGCTACAGCATGCGCCGCTCGTGTTTCACACAGACGCTTATTAATGACGCACGATATTTTCAGTGGCGCCATCAAGGCGAGAATAGATTCCTCTGTGTGTGAACGTATTTGTGAGATATTGCGTGCACAAAAACAGAAGTAAATGCGTAAAAACACATAAATGACATTTTTTGCGATGTAAACACGGGCGGTGTGTTTGAGAACGCGCAAGCACCTGCGTAAGCGCCATTACTCGCTAAAACGCTCCGTTTCCGTCAAAACGTCCCCTTTATTAGAGACAAAACGCATATTTTAGCTGATAAATAACCACAACGACCAGCGTTCCACTCACAATACAGCCATTTATTGAGATTTTCCCATCGATTTGTTTCAAAGTTCGTTCCGGAACGTGCTGAACTCTTTATTGTGACGCGGCTCCGAGGCGTGCGCGGGGGATTGTGGGAAATGCAGTTCTCTTCCAGAAAGGCCAAAAGTAACTCATTTTATTGGCCAAATTGATTCAAAATGACCCTTGAACTTCATGTTTCTTCATTTTCAATTGAACACAACATAAAGCGTAGATGACTAACTTCTACTCACACTCCAATAAGCCTAATAACAAATGTATTGTCATTTTAGTTGTTTTTTTTTTTTTTTAAGTATCCGATTACTCGATAAAATAATCGATAGATTATTCGATTACAAAAATAATCATTTGTTGCAGCCCTAGATTAATGGTTAATGAAAACAATAGCGTTCCCTTCATTTTAATTCATTGTTAAAGAAACATTATAAAGAGATTTATTTGAATAAAAATGTGATTTAAGTTGTAAATTTACAAGCTAACAATCAAAAAAGCTCGGAAATCAAAAAATTCCGACATAAAAATCACAAATTGTCGAGAACAAACACATTGTGAAGTCAGAAAAAGTCCACCTTTATAAAATTTCTTGCCAGTTTTCCCTTTCTCTTTTCCTTTAAAAGTGTTACACAGTGTGTGTGTCTGATATTCCATTAACAGCTTTTAGCCCGTCGTTTAACTTTAAATGCGTTAGATAACAGTTTCATCCAACGGCTACTTACTTGCTTGCTTAATGTCTAATAATTGTGATATCCGGTGGATAATTGTAGGTCAGTATAAATAAATATGATGAATCGACATGACTTTTTCTTTCTAATAAAGGTACTCAAAGGATGAATGCACGGTCATCTGCATGCACTAGACCACAATGAGCACCTTAATGCTATTTTATCGGTAGATTCCACTAAACGTACATTATGGAGCTAGAACTGCCAGTGCATATCGAGTTTATGAGCTGTTCTCTACAAGAGAGTCTCTATAAGAGGTCAAGTAGATGCAGGCAGCAAAGTGGAGTAACGAGGGAGACGCGAGTGAGTGAATAAGCTCAGAGAAGCGTACAGACCTACGTGCGCACAGTGACAGAGACCCAGATTCTACGGAATACTGAATTATTTGCGCAACCAAGAGTAGGTCAGCGGCTCTACTACGCTAACTACAACATTCGACATAAAGAATCATAATCATATATAATATATACATATTAGGGGTGTGACGAGACCAAATCAGCTTTGTCCAACCCTGTCACTGGCTGGTTCGTTGCCACATTTATAATGCAGTACCAGCTGGAGCTGAGCGCGTAAAGACGGCAGATCATTTCAAAGTTCCACTGCCCGTTGAGAATTCTGGCGTAAAAATAATGCTATTTGGCGAGACAGCTTTTCACCTCAATGAGAAATATTCTTACGTTTTCATATCGCGAGATCTCAGGGCATGAGAACGTCACACCCCTAGTATATATTTGTCAGATCTCATCACAGAGGAGATTATCCCGAGACCCTCATCCTGCAAATCAGCTTCCATCTGTCATACATGCTGGTGGTCACCACAACTGGGATTTAAATCCTCTTCCTCCTTCTGAACAGTGGCATTTCACTAGATTTTTGGGGACGTTGTACAGACATACAGTATGTATGTAGCTAAATAAGTCTTTGGCTGCCCCTAAAACCCCCCACAAACCTTAAACTCAGTAAAATTAGTTTTAATACAAAGGATACACTATTTCTCACCCCAAAAGGAAGTGTGTCCACAATCAGCAGGTGGTGAGTTTGAAATTTGCTCCCAAATATGTTCTAATTCAGAAACACACATTTAATCAAAAATCATTTAGTACCTTTTCTCTGTAAAAACTATTTTGTCTCTAAAATGAGTGATTATTTTGTCATTGTGAACATAGCACAGTACACAACAGAATTTGACCTCCGCAGGAGGAGAGTGGTCAGCTGACATGGGCATCACCTAGGGAGCAGTGCTTGGGAACGGTACCTAGCTCATGAGTACCTCACTGGTACCTTTACCGGTCCGGGTTTTCAACCGGCGACCTTCCGATCACGGGGCCAACTCCCTAACCGTTACGCTGCCAACTGCCCTTAAAAGCAACATCACTACAAAAATTCTAGACAGAATATCTTAAAAACCCATTTCATGCCATCACTCACAAAAACGCTCCTACACAAAACTTGGATCGGTACTCGGGATCGGCCAGTACCCAAAGCCCAAAGTATTGGCACTGATATCAGAACTGAAAAAGTTGGGTCGGTGCATCTCTAGGGTTGACTATGTGGAACTTTTCTTCAGGAGAATGAACAAAAACTTCTGCTTTTTGGATTAGGAATTATCCGTCCATCCATCCATCCATTTTCTCCCGTTTTTCCGGGTCGGGTTGCGGGGGCAGCAGCCTAAGCAAACCCAGACTTCCCTCTCCCCGGCCACTTCGTCCTGCTCTTCCGGGGGAATCCCGAGGCGTTCCCAGGCTAGCCGAGAGACCGTCTCTCCAGCGTGTCCTGGGTCTTCCCGGGGCCTCCTCCCAGAGGGACATGCCCGGAACACCTCACCAGGGAGGCGTCCAGGAGGCATCCTGACCAGATGCCCGAACCACCTCATCTGGCTCCTCTCACTGGGGAGGAGCAGCGGCTCTACTCCGAGTCCCCCCCGAATGACCGAGCTTCTCACCCTATCTCATCCCAGTCACCCTGCAGAGGAAGCTCATTTCAGCCGCTTGTATTCGCGATTTGCGATTCGGATTAGGAATTAGTCAAAGTAAACTGTGTCATCTCTGCTATGTACTGTACAAGTGTACAGGGAGACGAGACGACATGGCTCCAGTTTGAACAAAACACAAGGGAAAAATAATAAATAAGGCACAGAATAAGCACTATATAAATGTGACCCTCCACTGCAAAACCAGTCGCTTGTCGCAAAGTTTCCAAATTGAGTTATGATGTCTTCATGAAAGGGCATAAATCAAGCTTCAAAACGATACCTATATGGAATGAATCGGACGACATATGACTGAGATATCAACATTCAAAGGAGTCGGGTTTCTCCCGTCACGCCAAGTGAGAAATGGAGAAATCTGTCTTTGACGCTGACTATCGCCGTAGCACTCACAGACGCTTGGTGCGGTCGCGGCTACGTTTGCATTTACGGTAGCCTACGCTGCATTCACAGCCACACGGATAGCCTACCTGCGTTAGGTTAACTGAACTCGGGAGACGGAGATGGATTCCGGAGAAATATCTTCACGCTAGTCGACCAGTGGATTTACCGTAAATATTGAAGTAGAGCGGTCAAAACAGAAACGTTTAACATTCTGCTGGAATTGAATTCCTCACCTCAAGAAAGTCACGTTTTTAGGATGGAAAGGGTAAGTTTTTCAGCCAAAATTATTCACAACAGTACGGTATAGACACTAAAAACAAAAAATCCAAAATTTTACCCCACGCAACATAAACGCTCGTTTCTCTCGGAAACCTCCGTTGCGACAAGCAGCTGGTTTTGCCGTGGAGGGTCGCAAATAGAATATAAACTATACACTTTAAACTAGAGGTAGAATAAAAAGAAACAGGGAACGTGTGGACGTTCCTTGCAAAATTTTGTTCAGCAAAACTTTTAATCACAGATTCGGCGCCAGTTTTATGAGATTTCCTCTCCTTCATTCATCTTTATTCCCAGAAAATACAGTGATGGAAGAATGGTCCGTTCTCGCCAGTCAGAAAATCCATCCTCTCATTTAGAGGGATAATCTATCACGGCCTGTGAGCCTGCTGATATCTAATGGAGGAAAAATAAAAGTGGTCCGTCTTCAGAGGCGAGGTATCTGAGGGTCGGATCAGCAGCTTAACTGCCGGGTTCAAGAGGGTAATAAACCTCCTCGGCGCTGCGGCGGCCAACGCTGTTACTGCTATTTGATTTAAAGCCCTATCGCGCTCCATACTGAAGTCACTATATTACTCTCTTGCACTGTATATTATTTCACTCTTACAAGCATATTTGCAGTTACCACCCCAATAAAGTAGAGTCCAATCCGTGTAACGCTACAGCAAAACAAGGAATATCTCGCATAGACCCGTGTTCATTTTGTTCAAAATTTGTGCGTAAAATGTTCACCGGTTACAAGTTTTTAGGACTAAAAGGAGACGTTGATGAGCGAAAAATAATGATCTTTACTAATAAATCAGTGACAAAAGGATGATTTGTTATAAAGTATAGTATCTGTCCAAATTTTAAAGTCATTATGATATCGTCTAACCAATGAATCGATATAATATCGTATCGTGATGCAACTTGTGATTTACACCCCTAGTTTCCAGGAGGGGTCTATAATTAGGGGTCCAAGCACAAAGTCCTACAAAACAAATTGAGCAGATTGAACCATACGTTCGAGAAGGTTGAAATTTTCAGGGTAAGCAGGAATGCGGTGGAACTCGCCATAGGCCGAAAACCATGGTGATCGGCCGACAATTGGGGCTATAGCAAAGGGAAAAGTGTTTTGACCACTCAGAGGTAGGGTTGGGTATCATTTGGGGTTTTTTCGATACCGGTGCCAAATCGATACTTTTAAAACAGCACCGGTGCCAAAACGGTGCCTGAACCGATACTTTCCAAAAGCCACAAAATGATGGTGGATGACTCAAGAATACATTTTTATTGAACAAAAAATTGAATGCTTAAAATTGAACAATATATTAAAAGTTTAAAGTATATATGAATATATAAGTGAATACAAAAAACAACAACAAAACATAAGCCACCTAACCCAACTACAATAACTAAACCGCTTCAAATTTTAGCAATTCTTTTGCAGAAATATCACCATATTTGCCCACAAGCTGTCAGACACGGTGCATCCCTCTGCTTTTAAGTTTATTCCGTGTGCCCTCAAATGTTTCATTAGATTTGACGTGTTTCCCCCTTTACACGCAACTGCTGTAAAACATTTGCTGCACGTCGCGGTGTCGGAATCCTTTCTTGTGAAATATAGCCACACCGTTTAGTTTTAGGCATTTTAACGAAAGTTGTTTAATTTAGCAAGCTAAGATAGCGGTAGACCACCTGCTGCCGTCAGAGCGAGTGTAACGTTAGTTGCTGCATTCACGCGCATCCCGGATGGTCTCATTTCCTGATGATTTGTGCTTTTAATTTTTTAATCTAATCTAATAAACTTTTAATCTACAAAAATAAATGGACAGTAACATTACTGCAACAATGTTCTGGATTTGTTTTATCAAGGCTTTCCGAAGTTCTCAAGATTTTTCTAATTAAGGAAATAATTTATTTTTCCGGTCATTTCTGACACCCCATGAATGCAGTATTTAAATTTTACTAGCGATCATGTGCGTTGATGAATCTGATGCTTATTACAACTGTGTCATCATAGCCCCAGAGAACAAATATTTCAATCGACAGTTCAGGCATTTAAGTGGCACTGAAATGAGGCACCGAAATTCGCGTTCTGTTTCGGTCCGGTACATACCGGTTATATAGGTAGGTTTTCGGTACCGAACCCTACTCAGAGGGAACTTATGACGTAACATAAATTTCTGTGGTGCCATAAAAGAGCTTTAGAATTCACAAGAAATTCCAGGAAATCACCCAATTCTTACATGAACACTGTTAGAGGTTAGTATTTTTTCATAAATACAACTTATTGAAGCCGTCGTAACAAAAAAAAGGCTTCTCTACCTAGTCACACATTTCTATTCGCATCTTTAATTCTTTTTCCTTTCATTTCTCTTCATTCTTCTACGTTGTTATGTCTTGATATGATTAATGAAGGTTTATGCCTCAGCAATTAAGATATGGAAAAGGGGAAATATGCAATGATACTATTTATAACACTTTTCCTGACAGCTACAGTCCTACTGATCCTCGTACAGTTTTTGTGCTAGAAACTTCATTCCAACCCTAAAACGTGCGGCTTATAGCGGTGTGGGCTGCTTGTACACACCTCTTTTTAAACGTGCACTCGTTTGCAAATTCTGTCCGATTTTTTTCGTCCGTTTGTTCCCCCATAAACTAACATGGAGCTCAAATTTCCACACTTTACCACACAAGCGGCGGTCTTTACAACGCCACCAAATTCAACGTGATTTAAGGGACCACAAGCCTCTTTGCATATCTGTAACCGTCGCGACCCGCACGCGTCTTTTTCTTGCTTTTATCATCCCTCGTTCTTTACCCCTTCACTTCATTTTAATCAGTCTTTCTACTCGGCCAGTTTTCATGTCACAGCTACAAAAACTTGAGCAGACCACACTGGCGTTTTCTTCCTCTCTAGTTTGAGGTTCGTTTTTGTTAGGCACTCTAATGCGAATTTTACTGCCTTTTTAACGATTCTTCAGATGACTATCAAATAAACTACGAAGAATGGAAAAGACAAAGATGTGACTAAAACTAAGCATTTTCCAGTCAATTTGCAGTAGCTGCGCGCTGAATTACTTGCGAGTGTTCTCAAACGCCATTGTGTACGGGATTAGGGAAGCCCCCTTTGTTATCCAGCATCTTCCTGACGAACTTTCTAAATATAATTTCGGTCCCTGCCAACCCTCGCCTCGCTTTTTTGGAGCCAGTTCAGACGGAAAAGACCCCTCGGCGTGACCGCCACCCGTTCAGAAAGGTCACTCTGCTCTATTCGTGGCTTCGACCAGCCGAGGTTTGCGTCCGACCAGCGGTCAGAAGAAGCCGCTGATGTGGAAATAAGCAGGGTTCTTACCAGGGCTGGCGCGATACGGCCGAAAATCAGTATCACGATTAATTGAAGGTTTTACCTTGATGACGATAAATCGACGGCTGATGCCAGAAAATGCCGTAATATTTAGCATTTTTTACGATATCGGCATCGGCCGATATCCGAGTTTAGTACGCCGATATTCAGGCATCTCATTTGTAACTTGAAAACTTTGTTTTGTTTACAAATTATTAGTCAAGTTCAAATGTTATGTATTTATTTCTTGTTTAGACATTTACAGTTTTATTCATGTTATTTATGTTTATATTTATGTTTAGTCAGTGTTAAATAAATGTTGAGAAATCTCGTGGATCCTGTGTTATTGTTAGCGTGATATTTTAAAAGGGTTTCAGCAAGAATGAAAGGAAAGCTGTACAAGACAGTAGTGAGACCGGCCATGTTGTATGGTTTGGAGACAGTGCCAATGAGGAAAAGACAGGAGGCAAAACTGGAGGTTGCAGAACTCAAGATCATGTTGAGGTTCTCTTTGGGAGTGACGAGGATGGATAGGATCAGGAATGAGTTCATCAGAGCGACGGCTCATGTTAGATGTTTTGGAGATAAAGTCAGAGAGGCCAGACTGAGATGGTTTGGACATGTCCAGAGGAGAGACAATGAGTACATAGGTAGAAGGATGCGGAGGTTGGAGCCACCAGGCAGGAGGCTGAGAGGAGGACCAAAAAGGAGATTTATGGATGTGGTGAAGGAGGACATGAAGTTAGTTGGTGTGAGGGTAGAGGACGCAGAAGATAGGACTAGATGGAGACAGACGATTCGCTGTGGCGACCCCTGAAGGGAAAATTATTGGCCAAAAAAATATCGGCAGCATATATCGGCCATCGGCTGACCCTGACTTCTAAATATCGGCATCGGCTTTAGAAAAACCCATATCGGTCGACCTCTACTGGTAGCGGCTGGAGCGAGGAGCAAACAAGAAAGCACGCCAAACAGAACCAAAGCAAATTCCTCGTATGACAACGTTCTTGGTAATAAACTTCGACTTCATCCCGATTCTAAAATAGTGTCGCGCAAGTTGTATAAAAAAAAATGCACTTGATGCTGAGGATCAGTGTAAATTGTAGCGTGAGAATATACATTTTCATGTAAAGCTGTAAATCGCGAATCAATTTTTTTATTGAATCGTGAGCCCAAGAATCGGAAGAGTGCGGATTTTTTACTCAATATTCACTCGATATATCGCCCACCTCTAGGTCGATGTATTGTTACACCCCTAGTTGGCAGCGATGCTGGAAGTTTGGCACGGCTTGACTCGCTTGGCTCGCTTCCACTGATGTACTTCATTAGTCTCAGCCACAGACTGCACCAATCACTTCGTTTTTCAAGCGAGATTAGTCTTAAGTGTTAACTTTGTGCAAAAAACGCCAGACTCCGCATATCATTTGTTGAAATTTTTACGCCTCAATATCACCTTGATTAAATCAAAATTAAAATGATCAGTTTTACTAAATATATTTTAGAAATTCTTTTAATTTTGATTTTTTTTCCCATTTTAAAACCTCGTCTTGAAGCACATCAAATGATCAAATTTGGGCTCTACTACAATATGTCTCCCAATTTTGGGAACTGATTAGAGAATCTGACGTCCACTGTAATCTGTAGTCAAAACTCAGACACATATTACAGTGTACGTCAAATTTCCGTTGCCACACGGTTACTCCGTCATCCACACACGGCTCAAAGCACCACGGGGAACGCTGACAAAGACAGCACAAGGTCACGTCCGTGAGTAAACAGACGGCGCGAGGGATCGCTGCTCGTTTCTGACTGACAGGCGGCGAAGTGCGAGGTCACGGACATTAATACTCCCGTTACTCGTCTGGCACTACGTTTATCCCGAGGAATACCCCCGCTTCATATTATCAGCAAAAAGGAAAAAGGAAACCACATCCGAGAAAAGGACCTTGACGCTTAAGGTCGTGAAAACCGTCCAGGCGTCAAACGGCGAGAGAACATCTCGCTTGCTGGCAGAGCACACGCCTGTAGGCTTCACGTGAAATAACCTTGGGTTAGAGGATGCCCCCCCAAAGCTGGGATTATGTTACTAATTAATCTTGCAATTCAGGTTTTGACGAGCACAAATTTCACAATTTGTAAGTGCAAAAAAAGGTTGAATTTTGTATATTAAATATTACATTGAAGTATTCCGATCTAATTGCATGGAAACAACTTTATACGATGAGAATTTTTATACAGACTTTATTAAGGGTCGACTGTTTAGTGGCCGTGCCGATTTTGTTTCCTTTTGATCATCACCGATATTAACTGATTACGAGGTGCGCTACTGCGGCTCCGCTGCCGTCTCTTCTCTCCGTGCTGTTTGCTCTCGACTCGCTGCTTCGTTTAACGTCCCGCCAACAACACTGTCTGATTGGCTAAACTGTCACAACAGATCCAGGTTAAGTGGGAAACACGCTGAGCAGCTTTGCCTTCTTCACCACAAACCTGCTGCTGCTTAATTTGCTAATTTACTAAAAGTGTCAAATTTAAGCTTCACAGTTTTATAAATGTTAATGAAATGTTAAATTTATAACAATGAAAAGTTAAATTAGAAAAGTGTTTAGAAACAATCAAGGTATTTAAATAAAGTTTTGTGTTGGTGTTTGTAAAGTTCAAAATTTTGATAGAAATTTTTCTTTTTTTGGCATATCGGTTCCAAATATAGTAAAAATA
>JAVGVS010001413.1:0-21817 GCA_032718565.1 Distichodus sexfasciatus
TCTCCCTCCCTCCTTCCCTCCCTCCCTCTCTCTCTCCCTTTCTCTCTCTCCCTCTTCCTCCCTACTTCCGTCCCTCCCTCCCTCTCTCTCTCTCTCTCTCTCTCCCCAGGGTCTCCGTCTCATTCTCCCTTTTCATCTTTCTCCTCTCTCGCTCCCCCCACCTTCTTTCCCTCTCCCTCTCTCTTCCTCTCCTCCACACATCCGTGCGCAGCTGTATATTTCATACCGCATCAACCTGCGTCTGCAACTCCTCCCAACATCTGTCCAGCTGCCAGTTCTTTCACACAGATGTTGCCTCCTCCTCCTTCTCCTCTTCCTCCTCCTCCTCCTCCTCCTCCTCCTCCACATCCTCATCCCGCAGAGGCAGAGTTGACCACTCACCAATCACAGTGATTAATGAGGCAGTATCAAGCGCTCATCTGCTCGGAGTTGTCCTGGAATGCCGTACTCTTTCTGATGGAAGCACGCTTAACGGTATCGACAGACCCTAGGCAAAAGCCTTCTTTTATTTCCCCACCATAGCCGGAGAGCTGCTTATGCATGGTGTGGGTGGGTGTGTGTGTGTGTCGGTGTGTGTAAATGAGCTGCTGTAGTGTGCAGCTGCTACATCTGGGGTAAAGTCGGTGTGAAATGGATCGTCTTGCTTCCGCGACTGCGGGCTGCTTCTCCAGGCGCTTCTCATTTTGCCCCGCTGTGTCTGCCTCTGAGAGGCTAACCCTTCACCGATTGGGGTGTTTCTAATTCACTTTCTCTCCGTCTTTCTTTTCTCCCCCCCTTCCCCCCCGCCTGCCTCACCGCCTCACCTTCGCTCCAGCTCAGAAAAGAACCAGTCCAAATGTTTTTAATGCAACTTGAAGTAACAGGACACACCTGGCTTGAGAACTTTATTTGAGACTCCTTATGGAACAAGATTCAAGGCAGCTGGCGTTGTCGCTCTAAACTAGAGGCGCGATTTGAACGAGAGCGATTATCAGGTCAGTGATTCGATTTGGTAAGATGTCTTGATGCGTCTTGATGCTCCACGATACATCCCATCATTTGTTCTACGTTACTTCACATCGCACACAGATTGGCCACGCATCGCAGTTACTACCAGGATGTTCTGCCGCGGCCAAAAAATGACCAAGTAATATATAGAGGCAGTTGGTGGCGTAACGGTAGGGTGTTCGCCCCGTGGACAGAACGTCGCAGGTTTGAATCCAGGACCGGTAAAAGTTACCACTGAGATGCCCATGAGCAAGGTACCGTCCCCAAGCACTGCTCCCCGGGCGCTGCCCATGTCAGCTGCCCACTGCTCCCTCATGAATGGATCAAATGCAGAGGTCACATTTGGTTGTGGTGCACTGTGTGCTATGCTGTGGTGTGTTCACAATGGCAAATAATCACTCACTCAGTAATATCATATAATTCAGGGTGTTTTCAACTGCTTCTGACCACAAAGCAGTCTAAGAGTCGGTGGGGCGAGGAGTATTTTTTTCTGTTACTTTTTAGCTTTTTACGTCCAGTTCATTATTTGTAAAGATGTCCAAATCATGAAAGTGAAAGTGAGTGATTTTTGTCATCGTGAACACACCACAGCACAGCACACAATGCACCACAACGAAATGTGACCCCTACATTTGACCCATCTGTGAAGGAGCAGTGGGCAGCTAACAACTCCAGCGCCCAGGGAGCAGTGCTTGGGGACGGTACCTTGCTGATGAGTACCTCAGTGGTAACTAATACCGGTCCTGGATTTGAACGTGCGAGCTTCTGATCAGGGGGCGAACACCCCACTGTTAGGACACCAACTGGACAAAGTAAATCAAAAGAACTAGACGGCACTTTGGCGCAGCGGTTAGCGCCGCTGCCTCACAGCGAGACGGTCCCGGGTTCGAGCCCCGGGTCGGCCCTTCTTTCCGCGTGCTCTCCCTGTGATCGCGTGGGTTTCCTCCCACAGTCCTCCCACAGCATGCGATGTAGATTGATTGACCACTCTAAATTGGCCCCATTAGGTGTGGGTGAGAGTGTGATTGTGTGGGTGTGTGTGTGCCCTGCGGTGTGTCGGCGCCTGCCCAGGGCTGGTCCCTGCTGTGCGCCCATAGTTCCCGGGGTAAGCTCCGATCCCTCCCACGATGCCGATAGGGATAATGAATGAACGAACAGAAATCATTTCATAAATGATTTCAGCAGTGAAACCGGATTGCATGTCAGGGACCGCCAGTTGAGACCCCTCCGATATAATCGATTATGGTCTGCCTCTGCCCCGTGTCCACGTCTGCATCGCGACGCATCGATTGCGCGATTGATTTCCCTACCATTGAGTGGGATTACTTTTGAGAATTTTTATATACTCTTTGTTGTCTGTATGTAGTAGGACTGTGTGCCCTCGAGTCATTGCAGCTGGACTGCGCTCTGATTCCGCACGGGTCTGAAAGGCCGCATTAGCGCAGGCCAGCGGCGGAACGGCCAATCAGAGCGTTAGCCTGTATTGCGGCAGTTTATTTATACTCTAATGCCCCAGTTAGCCCGCACTGACAACGTGCCATTACTGCTGATCTACCGCCCCGAAGCCTGACCCACAGCAACAACGGACAATGTGTGTAGCAGCAAAGTCATCTTATAAGCCGAGCGAAAAAGACTCGTAAAACAATGTTGTGGCCGGTAATATTTGAGGGAAATTAAGGATATTTAACGCAGTTTTGTGGTTTAGTTGAAGGTTTTTGGGTCGTGCAGGCAACGCCGAGTTTTTTTCGTCGGGGTATTTTCGTGTTCTGGGCTCTCTTTATTTGAGGAAGAGCTGTTGGTCAGCAAAAGCCATCCTCAGAGGACTAGGAGGAGGAGGGGGAGGGGATGTGAGGGCAGGTGAAACGAAGGTTAAACTGCAAACATTGTGCAAGAACAGCGCCGGAGAAAGTGAGACTGATGTGGCGATGAAGTGCTGAGAGAGGGAGAGAGGGGTGTTCTTCATCCTCAGAGGTGGGGGGGGGGTTGGGGAGGAGGGGGGGATGAAGAGATTGCCAATGCAATTGTGGAGGACAGCGCCGGTGCCCGGCGAAATTGATTCGAGGTTATAATGGGGAGGCGAGCGGGAAGGGGAAATTGGAACATCGGGGCGGAACGCGGGCGAGTGCGATGAGTCGGGAGACGGACCGACCGAGCTCGGTTTAGTTTGGGAGTCCGGGGTCGAAGGTCGCCAATGGGTTACAGTGCTGGCCGTGGTTTGAGTGAAGCGCTCACTGCTGTGGATTAAGTATGGCCGTCGAGAGCAAACGGCACAGAGACAAGAGATGGTGACTGTCCAAATTAAACACACATACCGATAACCGGTCGACCTTGTATGTGCGCGTGCGGGTGCGCTCGCGCGTGTGCGTGTGTCGTGCGTGCGTCGTGCGTGAGCGTGCGTATGTGTGCGTGTGCGCACATGTGTGTGCGTATGTATTTATCGCATTGTGGGGACCTTTTTGTCCCCTAAAATCACTTTTATCTGTTTTTTGGGTTTTGTGGGGACGTTTGAGAGGTCCCCTTGATGAAAAATGACTTTATAGAAAATGTGCTTGTTTTATTTGAGAAACTGTGTGAAAAAGATGTGCTTTTGGTTACTGAGGTTAAGGTTAGGGTTAGGATTAGGTGTAGGTGTAAAATGATGTACTTTAGTCATTATGGGAGTCTATGGAAGGACCTCACAAAGATAGTAATACAAGACTGTGTGTGTGTGCGCGTGTGTGTGTGTGTGTGCGTGCGTGTGTGCGCGCGTGTGCCAGTGTGTGTGTGTGACTAGGTTTATTTATGTGTTTCAGGCTTTCTAGAATGGCCTTGTTCTGCATATGCATTTGCATTGTGTTTCAGCACATATAACTGTCAGTGCACAGAGGAGACGAGTGTGTGTGTGTGTGTGTGTGTGTGTGGTTCCAGTCCTTCATTTCTCACCTTCTATCTTTGCTGCCGGAGTGAGTTTCTTTATCATCATGGATCATTCATCAGGCTGGAGGATGTTTTATTCATCTCTACCTCTCTTTCTCCTCAGCCTTTCCTTCCCTTCTCCGTTTTTATTCCCACCACCTCTTTACCAAATCACTCACCCAAGGCCCAAATTATGCCCCCGGATGAAAATTTAAACCTTTTAAGTAGAGAACGCTGTTGCCGTGCTCCCGGTCCTACTGAATCCCCCCCCCCCTTTTATTTCCCTCTTTTTTGGGGGGAAAAAAGCTGTCATTCACACTCCTTCTCCCCAGCTAACATTTGGATTTACTTTCCTTCTCCTCCTTCCACACTTCATCTTCGCCAACTTTAAACCCACTGCGTTTCTTGCATCACATCTTCCCACTTTGATCCCTCGGCGGCGACAGCGGCACCCTTCTGCTCGACTGCTCCTCTCGCCCCTTTTCTTTTCCCACCCGCCTCTCAGTCACCCGACGACTTTAGGCATCTTCATCCCCTTGCCCGTCCTTTCATTTCTCTGAATCGTCTTTCAGGATGAAAGAGTCTTTGTCTTAGAGGAAGACGTGGCGCGCTGATTTCCTAGCGTTTTTCAGCGTCGCAGTTGACGTGATTTAACATGCTTTAACGCGGTTAATTAACATGGATTTAATAGAGAGAGTCGATTTCGCGGCAAGCCGGTCAGACCTTTTTTTTTTGCGGTCACCCTGTAGGATTAGATTTAATCAGTTGTAATCCCTTTGATTTGTTTTTGAACGCAACACTTTATCTCGTCGTTGCTTTTCACTCACTCATTCACACACACACACACGTCGTTGCTGTCGGGCGGAAACATCATAAGTCCATGTTTATTTTTTTGTCATAAAACAATTGTATTGGTCAGTCTTTGCTCAACGTTGCTGAACGAGCTGAACAATGTTTTCAGTGGCACGATCAAGACGAGGCCTGATCCCTCTGTATGTGAAAGTATTTGTGAGATGTTCTGTGCACAAAAACAAAAGTAAATGCATTATAAAAAATCGGAAATTAATTTTTTTGCGCCGTTACTCACTAAAACGCTCCAGTTCAGCCAAAACGTCCCCTTTATTACAGACAAAACTCGTATTTTAGCTGAGAAATAACCAGCGTTCTGCTCACAATACAGCTGTTTATCAACGATTTTCGAGGTATTTTATAGTCGACACGACACGACACGACACGAAACACGGGTTTGTCCCGAGCCACGTACTACCACACTTAATAGTCGGATAGGTAAGGAGCTCTTATCGTGCTTTTCTATGCGCCCGTATGCGTCTCAGGAAATAGCCGGGGTTATAGCTCAACAGCTCTCTACACACTAGGTAGTGCACATTGAGTGTCACACACTCGGTGCACCACATAGGGCGGGAAGTGACTTTTTCTTAAAATGTTGCGCACTACTCTCGAAATGCTCGCTCCACTCTGCTGTCCCGCTCGCTTGACTTGCCACTGCGTTCGAGATGTCAGTTGTGGTGTTATTTTTGTGGCAAAATTCTCAGCGCGTAATGGAAATATCTCGTCTTGACGCGCTCAACTCTGCCTGTGATCGCGCCTGTGAACTTTACCTTCCTCATTTATCGGCATCGGCGTGAAGATGTCAGCGTCGGCCAGTAATTCCCATGTCGTGCATTGTGCCACAAATAATCGCCCACTGACTTGGGAGGGGCAGTGGGGTCTTCACAGCCACCTAAGAGGCCGTCTACACACGTAGACTTACACGCACACACCCACTTTTGTGTACAGGAATGTGCTCCACATACCGAGCGATGTCAGTTTAGTTTGGCGTGGACGTAGCGGGAAAACGTTTCCATTTACAGCATTTAGCAGACGCTCTTATCCAGAGCGACTTTCCTAATTTCAGGGACAGTTCCCCTGAGAGCAACTTAGGGTTAAGGGTGTGGCTCAGGGATCCAGTGTTGGTAACGCCAGAGGTCAGATTCGAACCCACAACCTCTTGGTCCAGTGGGTGGCCTAACGGTAGGGTGTTCGCCCCCTGATCAAAAGGTCGCAGGTTCGAATCCAGAGCCGGTAAAGTTACCACTGAGGTACTCATGAGCAAGGTACCGTCCCCAAGCACTGCTCCCTGGGCACTGCGCTTGTTAGCTGCCCACTGCTCCTTCACGGATGGGTCAAATGCTGAGGTCACTTTTGGTTGTGGTGCACTGTGTGCTGTGGTGTGTTCACAGTGACAAAATAACCACTCACTTTTACTTTCAAGGGCGAGTGTCCTTACCTGCGACCCAGAAATCAATAGCACGCAGCAGTCAGGGATCCTTTGTGTGTCTTGTGTGGATTTCGTGTGTGTGCATACGTAGGTGAGGAAAGTCTGTGTCCACACATTACCATGTAAATAGACTACGCTCCTACACACACACACACACACACACACACACACCCCTAAAAAACCCTGTTTCCTCGGCTGGCTGCGGTACTGATGGGGGAGGAACGTCATGAATGAGATTTGTCTGGCTACTTGATTATCCTCTTTCATTATTAATAGATTCCACGCTCCCTGTCTGCTTTTCGCCCCATCCCCCTCTTCCATCACCCGGTTGGGAGGTGCTTATGGTGCGTTTCGTGCGAGTGTGGGCGCGAGTGTGTGCGCACGACGGCGCGTGTCTCTGCGTACAGGTCAGAGCCCAGCGGGCAGCGCCATAATGGGTCGGTTCTCACCTAAACCTGACCTCATTTACAGTTTCTCGTATTATTTTAGGTTTATTTTAACATTGACCCACAAAGTCAAATAAAGATCCTGGCGGCATCGTTCGGCGGCTGGAGTTGAGGCACCACTTCAACCCGTTTGATCTTGTTCTGAAGGTGGTACGTTACTGAGACATCAACATTCAAAGGAGTCGGGTTTCTCCTGTCACGCCAAGTGAGAAACGGAGAAATCCGCCTTTGAAGTTGACTATCGACGTAGCGCTCACAGACGCTCGGTGCGGTCGCGGCTACGTTTGCGTTTACGGTAGCCCACGCTGCATTCACAGCCACACGGATAGCCCACCTGCGTTAGGTTAACTGAACTCGGGAGACGGAGATGGATTCCGCAGAAATATCTTCACGCTAGTCAACGAGTGGATTTACCGTAAATATTGAAGTAGAGCGGCCAAAACAGAAACTTTTAACATTCTGCTGGAATTGAATTCCTCACCTCAAGAAAGTCACGTTTTTAGGATGGAAAGGGTAAGTTTTTCAGCCAAATTTATTCACAACAGTACAGTATAGACCTTCCACTGTTTCAAAACACTAAAAACAAAAAATCCAAAATTTTACCCCACGCAACATAAACGCTCGTTTTTCTCGGAAACCTCCGTTGCGACAAGCGACTGGTTTCCCCGTGCAGAGTCACATTTAATCTGGACTGCGAACCACATTTTCACACAGTCGCATAAAGAATCTGCTGCACCAGCTGCTTGTGCTTCACTGAATAGTTTGTCACTGGAGTAGGCGCGCACAACCAGACACCGCTCAGTACGCCTGCTGTTTGCGGAGTTTTTTTCCTCAACAGTCTCCTTAATTGCGCTGTTCCATCACTAAAGTCTGTGGCGTTTCACGCGAGCGCGTTCTTAGCGTAAAATGAAGGATTTTACACCGTAAGAAATGTTTATCGGCGTGCGTTAAGTATAAACGCGTCAAACGAGCAGACACGCACTCGCTCACGTGCTCCCTCCCCCCGTTACGTACCGCATGTGTGTATCAACATTAAATTATTGAATGTTAGTCGGGCGGCGCGGTGGCGCAGTGGTTAGCGCTGCCGCCTCACGGCGAGACAGCCGTGAGGCCTTTCTGGCCCCGTAAGGTGTGAATGTTAGTGTGATTGTGTGTGTGTTTGCACCTACCCAGGGTTGGTCCCCGCCTTGCGCCCGCAAGTTCCCGGGATAGGCTTTGGTCCCCCCGCGGCCCCAGTTGAATGACTGAATGAATGACCGGGACAGTTAGTGGCGTAACGGTAGGGTGTTCACCCGGTGATCAGAAGGTCGCAGGTTCGAATCCAGGGCCGGTAAAGTCACCACTGAGGTACTCATGAGCAAGGCACCGCCCCCCCGGCAACGCTGTCAGCTTCCCGCTGCTCCTTCTCAAACGCAGAGGTCACGTTTGGTCGTGGTGCACGGTGTTCTGTGCTGTGGTGTGTTCACAATGACAAATAATCACTCACCTTCACTTCTGTATGAATCGATAGCAGCTTCAATATGAAAAACTTTATATAGACACAAACAGTAGCTCTTAAAAAGTCTGACTGACATTGAGTGGAGATAAATATCTGCCAGTGTGTTGCTTTTTTCTTGCCTTAATAATGTTTGTTAAACCCGTGGATCACTTTGTCCTTAAGAGTTTTCAGGGTAGCATTAAAAAAGCGAGATATTAAATCCCCAGATGCTGTTTATATGCAGATCTTTTGAAGAGTTAACATGTTTACTTCAAATGTTTTCAAAGTGTTTTGAGTTCCGGAGAACATTTAGTCATTTTTTGAAAAAGTTGTTCCACTCCACGGTTGTAGCCGCAGAAACGTGTGAATCACTACGTTAGGCTGAGTCACTGAGCGCATGAGTCATGCCAGACTGTCTGTTCGCACGGAGCGGATGAAGGAGTGGCTCCGGCAATTGGACTGAAACCACGCAGGCCCAAACCATCAATTATTCATAACTGATATTCACGATCTGTTTTTTTCCGTGCCTGCAATTGGACTTGCGTTCCGCGTTCACGAGGCTGTAAAGAAACGCTTGGAGAGCTGCCGTCTCCTTAAGCGCTGTCTCGTCTCTTTTGGCCTAGCCAAATGCCGCGTGTCTCAGAACAAACATCTGGACCTTCTCGCTGTTTGATTGCTCCGGTCTGAGTAAATATGAAAGGCGATATCCCCGCGCTGCCCGTTTCTGGCTGCTTTTGGAAGCTTTACAGGACAATGCGAGTGGAGATAGGAATGAGGCCGGATGTCCGTGTCACACTGGCTTACATTAAACAGGGAGAGAAGGGAAAACATCAATGTTAAAGTCATGAGATGTTGGAAGGAGGCTGATGGGAAACATTGGCTGCGTGTTGTTTTATCCGAAGATTAGATGTGACCTTAGCTCTTCCTCCCCACTGCGTCCAGCTGTTGCTAAAGACTCACCATTGTAAGACAGTGTTTTATTGTGAGCGGTCAGCACTGTGTCCGTTCTGCCTTACTCTTATTACATGCGAGAGCCCCGGCTCAGCAGGACAGTTGGTGGCGTAACGGTAGGGTGCTCGCCCCGTGATCAGAAGGTCGAAGGTTTGCGATCCGGGGCCGGTAAAGTTACCACTGAGGTACTCATGAGCAAGGTACCGTCCCCAAGCACTGCTCCCCGGGCAGCTTCGTTGTGGTGCACTGTGTGCTGTGCTGTGGTGTGTTCACAATGACAAATAATCACTCACTTTCACTTTCACCTGCGTTCGCACGGCGAAAGCCTCTCAGACCCCCGAAGGATGTGATTAGCGTGGTGACCTTACGGTTCATCGAGCTGTACGACAGTTCATTTTGTATTGATTCTGTGAGCTTGCATTAGTGCAGAACTTAATTAGATTCACGAAACGCAGAGTCCGGTGCTGTCTTTAAAGTAGAGGTCGACCGATATTGGTTTTTCAGGGCCGATATCGATACTTGGAACTGATGCAAATATTTATTATTTTTTTTACACAAACATCAAGCTCAGCTGAAACTCTCCTGTCTCTTCTTCTCCTTCTCAGAGCTTCGTGCTGCACTCGCGTGTGAGTGTGGTGTGAGTGACAACAAAGCTTCAGCGTTGATTGGCTACTACTCGTGTGACTTATAGCCAATCAGAGACTGCCGTGGGCGGGACATTAAATGAAGCAGCGAATCGAGGGCAAAGGGCACCGAGAGAAGAGACGGCAGCGGAGCCACAGTAGCGCACCTTGTGATGGTCAAAATTAACCAGATACCGATAATCGACAAAATTCCTAATATCGGTCCCCTATAATCTGCCAGTCCGATAATCGGTCGACCCTTGGTTTAAAGCTTACATCCCTCATGTGCTTTTAAAGGATTTCAACATTATATAATAATAAAACATGGCACGATAACACTTTATGTCCGATACGATACGATACCGATATTGTACATTTGGATATCGGCCGATATGATACAAATCCCATAGAGAAACAGAAAACAAAAAATAATGCTGTAAAAATGTCTGAATACGTGACTGAGATTATTCTGATATGCTTAAGGAAATACTTGACTTAAATGCTGTTTTCCTGATTAAAATAATGTAATAATTACACACCCATATGTACAGTACTGTGCAAAAGTTTTAGGAAGGTGTGAAAAAATGTGGTAAATAAAGAATGCTTTCAAAAATGGAAGTGTTAATCATTTATTTTCATCAATCAACAAAATGCAGTGAATGAACAAAAGAGAAATCTAAATCAAATCAATATTTGGTGTGACCAGCCTTTGCCTTCAAAACAGCATCAATTCTTCTAGGTGAACTTGCACACAGTTTTTGAAGGAACTCGGCTGGTAGGTTGTTCCAAACATCTTGGAGAACTAACCACAGATCTATAATCCTATAATCCTACAAAATAATATAATGACTACAAAATAATATAATGACTATAATCCTGACTATAATCCTACAAATCCTGACTTTGTGCAAGTACCTGGAAGCTTGTTACTGATGCTGGTTTGAAGGCAAAAGGTAGTAACACCAAATATTGATTTGATTTAGGTTTTTCTTTTGTTCCCTCACTTTGCATTTTGTAAATTGATAAAAATAAACAATCATTATTAATATTTCTGAAAGCATTCCTTGTTTACAGCATTTTTTCACACCTGCCTAAAACTTTTGCACAGTACTGTATATGCTAAATTATTTATTGTTAAAATAACATTTCGAAAATGATTCTTTTAAACACAGTTGTGTAATTTTGCGACAGTCCCTAATCCTGTGGCGCTAAAACCGCAGTATAATCGTGGGGTTGTAGTGTGTTGCGTTGCTTTTTCTTCTCATTGTCATATCAATATGTAGGAATTAGCGTGAATGGCGAACAATAAACCAGCTTTACCGCAGTAACACTTCCCCTAACGAATTGTGCGTGTGAGCCCGATGCCGCCGATACCCAGTCCGGCAATTTGAGTCATTATCAGACCGATATCTGATCCACGTATCGGATCGTTGCCATCTTTAATAATAATAATAATAATAATAATAATAATAATAATAATGTCACAATTTCTGGCATCTCATTGCTAAGCTAACGTGAGCGTTTGTGTTTTGCAGGAGCTAGCAGATTTGCGGCACATCCACACCAAGCTAAAGAAGCAATATCAGGAGAAGACGGCTGAGCTGACCCACGCTAACCGGCGAGTGGAGCAACACGAAGCTGAGGTGAAGAAGCTGAGACTCAGAGTGGAGGAACTGAAGAAGGAGCTGGGGCAGGCTGAGGACGAGGTTACAACACACACACACACACACACACACAGACCATAACAGCTGAACCGTGCTCCACGTCCTCCGTTCAACCACTTACGAGGTCGTGTTTATGTGTGTGTGTATTTTAGCTGGACGAAGCTCACAACCATAGTAGGAAACTGCAGAGATCTCTGGATGAACAAGTCGAGCAGTCGGAGAACCTTCAAGTACAGCTAGAACACCTACAGTCCAGGTACAGGAACAAATACACACACACACACACACACACACACACACACACATCAGTCATTCCAGCAGCAGCCAGTGGTACATATTCAACCCATTTGTTGAACACTGGTCTCTTTTGATCAGTGACTGACAGGTTTTTTTCACCCAGCCTTTTTTTTTTTTTTTTTTAACAACATCAACAGGCTTATAGACCCTGCTGTTATCCCCACCCCCACCCCCACCTCTCTCTCTCTCTCTCTCTCTCTCCCTCTCTTTTTTTTTCTCTCTCCTTCTCTCTCTCTCGCTCGCTCGCCATCTCTCACCCTTTCAGCATTCTGCTTGCATTCCAGCTTGCGTTTCCCTGCAGCCAATCCCGAGTCTCCTGGCCATGGGTTACCGTAGTAACAGGGAGACTGGCGGGGGGGGGGGGACCGGAGCGGGGGGTGTTTTGGGGGTATAGCAGGGACGGGCGTGCTGGCATCGCCAGGGCGACGCCTTTAGGTACTCTCCAGCAACGAGAGCTGCTCCGAGTGCCGCAGGCACGTCCTTTCAAGTGAAACGTCAGAGATTAGATTATCAGGGAAAGGGTTCGGACCCTGAGATCAGATCGTCCGATAAATACAGTGATACAGCTTGAAGTGAAGATGAGCAAAGTCTGTGATCCCACTCGTTTAGAAGCTATTCGTTAGTCACGGATGCCCTGCAAAAGCAAGCGTTGGGCAGTATGGCACGTTGTACAAAGTCACAAGCTTGCTAGCTAACGCGGACTTCCGCTTGTACTTGATGCTATGCTAATTTTGATGAGAGATTGTCATTTCCATAGGTTTACTGGAAGAAGTTAGCATTAGCTATTGTGTTTTTATTTAGCAGTTAGCATTAAGGCTACTCACATATATCTCGTATTTCAGTACCGACTTCACAGAGTACAAAATATCTTGAGGGTTACCTCACTTTCTGTACATTTTCAGTGATGTTTTGACAGACATCGATACCACCTTGCCAGCAGTCGTACCACCTTCATTTCGGGTGAGGTGATCCATCCTGAAGCTGAACAGCTTTGGCGCTGGTGTGATCTGGGATGGAAGATTAACTGAGAGCTCGGTTGCTGTTGGTAGAACTGTCCTGGGGACCCCAAAGCCCAGTGCGATCAGAGGGGACACTGTAATGTACAAATGATGCCTAATCGCGGTCCGGACTCTCAGAGGTCAACAAAAGAGATCCCGGGGGCAAGCTCCCTGATGTCCCTTTCACATCTGGCTAATGATTTTAACTTTCAGATGTGAACAGGAGGTGCTGTGGTCAATTTGACCACAATTTGCCTGTGGCTATACGCAGCGAGCGTTTGTATTATCGTTAGACCGACTCGGAATTAGAAAGTTCCACTGCGCTCTCCGAATTTTGGCACAAAAACAACGCCGTGACATTTCTCCAGCGCACAGCGAAAGCACAGTGGGAGTGAGAAGGAGGGCGGAGCATTTCGAACGTAGTGCGCAACCTTTTAAGAAAGTTACTTCCCGGCCTATGTGGCGTACCGGGTTAAATAGGGCGCGTGTGTGACTGCTTCCATGTGCACTACCTAGTGCGTAGAGAGCCGTTAAGCTACAACCCCGGCTATTTCCTGAGATGCATACTACCACACAGAAGAGTATGATCTGAGCAGCTTACCTACCATACTAGTCCTTTAAAGCTTACATCCCTCATGTGTTTTAAAGGATTTCAACATTTTATAATAATGAAACGTGACACGATGACACAAACCATATTTTAACAGATAAATAACCACAACAACCAGCGTTCTACTCACAATTCTGCCGTTTATTGAGATTTTCCCATAGATTTTCCATCGTTTATTCCGGAACGCGCGCCCAACGCTTCATTGTGACGCGGCTCCGGGGGGCTCGTGCAGAGGATTGTGGGAAATGTAGTTGTAGGCCAAATTGGTTCAAAATGACAAACTTCAGTATTGCATTTTCAATTGAGCAAATTTTTTTCAATTTTATAATGTTATAGCGTAATCAGTAAGAAAGTAGAAATATTTATATGTCTTAACGAACAATTTTTGAGAACAAATAATTTAGCATATACATGTGTGTAATTATTACCTTGTTTTAGTAGGAAAACAATATTTAAATCAAGCATTTCCTTAAGCATAACAATAATCTCAGTCATATATTCAGACATTTTTAAAGCATTATTTTCTGTTTAAAAAAAGACTGACTATCGGATTTGTATCGGGATCGGCAGATATCCAAATTTACAATATCGGTAGCGGTATCGGACATAAAAAAGTGGTATCGGCCCATCTCTAGTTACTATAAAGTCCGTCAACATAGTCTCAGAACTTTTCAAATAAGCTCATGTGCTTACCGTTAAAACATGTCCCAGCATTGTACACACACTCGCAGTGCAGCTGGTCTTTAGATGAGGCAGTTGACATCTGATTGTCACTGTAGCTGCATTGAGCATCAAAGCAACCGCGCCAGACCCCTTTCCACCCGTAAAGGCTGGAAGTGAAGTCATCTTTACACGTAGAATTCATCTACATAAACGTGGTTTATGCAACATGCTTAATAGCAGATCCAGACCGGAGTTTGAATCACTGCGTGCAAACGGAGCGGACCGTTTACAAAGCGGGCTTTTTATTAGATCAGCAGAAATGGAATTTTGGGAGCTGTTATGTTGTTCATATGACGGCTGATGTTTTTCTTGTATCTCTTGCCATTTTGCAAGGTCGTAAAATTCGTTTTGTAGTGGTTTTAAGCAGTAAATGTGAGTCAGTTCTGAGAGGCAAAGTTCTTTTTTTTTAGGGCCCTTGTCAAATTTTCGCCCGCTTTAATCGGTGCAATCCAGTACACACGCCAAAAGAATTTAATAGCCGCGCCGCCCGCGCGAGAAAGCATTGGCACGGAAAACCTCCGCCACCCCTGGGCCACCAGCGCGCCCCATCCCGTCCCGTCCCGCCCCGCCCCGCCCAGACTCTCATCATTTATCACGGAGCAGGAAGAGAGAGAACTCCGCTGAAACGTGCTAAAGACAGCCAGCTCCGCCACCAGCCGAGAGGGGTGCCACGGTTTGGCACAGCCACGGCAATGCGGAGGAGGCAGGAGCAGGTCTCGGGTTGTTAGGGTGACAGATGGAGCATGGTGCTTGTCCAGGGTTGTCATGGAAACCGCGGTTGGCCTGGAAAGAGGAGAGTTCTGGTGGGGGTTGTCAAGGTGATGGGTGAGGAAGGGATGTCGGAGTACTAAATACTGGCAGGGAATTACGTTCAACTTGTCTTTTGTCACAATTTTTGATTTTTAAAAATTGTAGAAGTACATTATTTGGATCTTTGGAGCCATAAAGAACAATTTTAAGACCGAGTTCATTAATTGAAGGATTTTAAAATCTGATCATGGTTTTAATTGTATTTTAATTTGGTTTATTTTTCTAGAAACACAAATCATGAACAGATGTTCTTCAATGAATCATCACCAACATATCATTTTTAAACAGGTTTTTTTTGACAATAATATTTTTAATGTTACTAAATATATTAGATTAAGTAAGAATCAAATGAAAAAAAAAACCCCACTAAAAGTCAACACTGTTTTGGCAGTGGTTTATTGGACGAACAATTGGTTTTTTTGACAATACTCTACAGGGATCCGTCTTCTGACACTCAGTTATACTTCAAGCGATGAATCGAGTGATCTTCATGTAAATGGCTGCGTTGTGAGTAGAACGCTGGTTGTTTTTGTCATTTTTTGACTAAAAATGAGTTTTGTCTGGGACGATTTGACCGAACCGGAACGCTTCAGTGAATGACTTCCCTGTGAGAGTCGTGCCCGCTAACAAACAGCGCATGTGTTAACATCGCGAGACATGTCATTCAGGGCGGCACGGTGGTTAGCGCTGCCGCCTCACAGCGAGAAGCTCCCGGGTTCGAACCCCGGGAACAACCGTGGGGCCTTTCTGTGTGTCCCCGTGCAAATTCGCGTGAGTTTCCTCTGGTTTCCTCTCGCAGTCCAAAGGCATGTGATATAGGTTGATTGGTGACTCTAAATTGGCTCCGTTAAGGTGTAAATGTCAGTGTGACAGTGTGAGTGAGTGTGTATGCGCCCTGCAGTGTGTTGGCGCTTGCCCAGGGTTGGTCCCCGCCTTGCGCCCGTAAGTTCTCGGGATAAGCTCCGGCCCCCCCGTGAGCCCAGTTGGGAGAAAGCGGTTCGGAGAATGAATGAATGAATGAATGAATGAATGAAAATGTCATTCATGCGTTTTTTACTTCAGTTTTTGCGACGGCAAGGCACGGCACTGGTTCTCGTCTCCTTCGTATTCTTCTTTTATGGCGGTCGGCGTCCAGCTTAATGGTGCTTTACTGCCACTGCGGCTTTGGTTTGCTTACTGCCCCCACGTTAGGGGGTAGCCACTGTACGTATGCGTATAATAACCTAGTCCCAGCTAATCAATTATTCAATCTTTTTAATCGATTTAATCGATTAGTTGTTGCAGCCCTAGATGAATCTAATGATAAGTATATTGTAGGGCTGGGACGATTATTTGACATTATCGACAACATCGATTATAAAAATTCTTCGACGTGGAATTTTTTCGACACGCCGTTTGCCGTTACAAACCTTTTACACACGCGTCAAGACTAACATTTCACATCGAAGACGTTTTATAATTAAGGTTGTCGATTATGTTGAATAGTCGGAACTGTCCTAAGTGAAACCGGACGTGTTATTGATCATCCATTATTAACGGCAATACAGTTTTACTAGCAGTTAGCGGGCGTCATGATTCAAGATTTTTTTCTTGGTCACGTACTAGGTTATTCAAGTTCAACATGTAGCGGAATGTGCCCCGAACGTTCTTGTGACTGAGCGAATTAAAATCGACGTTAGAATCCGCTGATAACATTAGCGTGCCGAT
Source organism: Distichodus sexfasciatus (assembly GCA_032718565.1). Lineage (NCBI taxonomy): Eukaryota > Metazoa > Chordata > Actinopteri > Characiformes > Distichodontidae > Distichodus > Distichodus sexfasciatus. The sequence goes on from JAVGVS010001413.1 coordinate 16,467, forward strand.
GTACCGGCCCTCCTTTACGTCAGCGTTCATCTTTACGGGCCGATCTACTGTAAAACGATATTTCTGAAGTTTTTCAAGTGTTCTTCCCCCCCCCGGAATCCCCTTAAAAGACGTCTCCCGAGGCCCGGAGGCTGTACCGTGGCAGGTGGCGTTGGCCTGGCCGAGCTCGTCCCCGGGGGCCTCGTCCGTCTGCTCGTCTCACAGCACGAGCGCCGCTCTCCTCCGGCTCCGTACGGCGGGCCGTCCCCCCCGCCGCGCCTATTTGCTTATTTCGCACACGCTAAGCTGCGAACTGGCTCGCTCTCATCTCTCAGTTCCATCCCCAAGCTGCCTGGCTCCCTCTCGCTCCTTCTCTTCCGTTTCTTTCTCTGACTTCCTTAGCCTTTCTGTGCCTTTGAGAACGCCACACGGATTAGACCCCACTCCGGCTCGGTCTCTAATCGTCTACTTGAGGCTCGGTTCGATAGACATTATATCACGGGATTCGTCTCGGTGATACATATATTAATGGAAACGGCAGTGTTAATATTCATGAAAGCACTTAACGTATAAATTATACGTTAAAAATTTATGCACATCGTTTTATGGAACAAACAGAGGAAGTTTGTTTATGTTTGCGTCAGATTATTATGTATGAGTAGGAGCCGTTTGTGACCCTCCACGGCAAAACCAGTCGCTTTATCGCAACGGAGGTTTCCGAGAAAAAAGGCCGTTTATGTTGCGTGGGGTAAAATTTTGGGATTTTTGGTTTTTAGTGTTTTGAAACAGTGGAAGGTCTATACTGTACTGTTGTCAATCAATTTGGCTGAAAAACTTACCCTTTCCATCCTAAAAACGTGACTTTCTTGAGGTGAGGAATTCAATTCCAGCAGAATGTTAAAAGTTTCTGTTTTGACCGCTCTACTCCAATATTTACGGTAAATCCACTCGTTGACTAGCGTGAAGATATTTTTTTGGAATCCATCTTCGTCTCCCGAGTTCAGTTAACCTAACGCAGGTAGGTTATCCGTGTGGCTGTGAATGCAGCGTAGGCTACCGTAAACGCAAACGTAGCCGCGACCGCACCGAGCGTCTGTGAGTGCTACGTCGATAGTCAACGTCAAAGGCAGATTTCTCCGTTTCTCGCTTGGCGTGACAGGAGAAACCCGACTCCTTTGAATGTTGATATCTCCGTCATTGATTTATGCCCTTTCACGAAAACATGATAACTCAATTTTGAAAATTTGCGACAAGTGAGAGAGTCACAAATATACTTGCTGTTAACTGCGTACGTATGTACGTACGTACAGCCGCGATCCGTATCCTGCGTTCTTTGCGTCGGCTTTTGTGCACGTGCTCAAAAATGGAACGCATACAGAGATGCAATACCTGCGTAATTTACAGGGGGCAGTGTTGCGAGATCTGCAATGTCTCTCACTGGCAAAACCAGAGAAACGAATTCCCCGTTTTGCTGACGAGATCTATGAAGTGGTCGAACGTACCATCTCCGCCATTTTCGTTTTCTTCTCTGGTGCCGTCAGTAAGGTGAAGATGAACGCTTCTCCGACTGAAGACATGTTTGTTTGGAATAACATGACGATTTTAAGATTGATTCATTGATTTATTAGGTTTGCGGCCTCGACACTGACCCCCGGTGGTAAGGAGTACACACTAGAGATTACCACGCACAGTACGGACTGTATATCAGTATATCGGCACAAACGTTTTCAACGCAACTGTGTACGGATACGCGTGCGTAGATCACAGCAAGTATGTTTCAGCCTTCAGGTTTCCGTACGTTAAAGGGATTCGGAGTTATTTTCAAAAACTACTTTCTGGCTTTCGTTAAGAATCTAGTTCTACGTCTACATTTTTGTGTCGGTGTAGACGGCGCAGCACTCGGACGCCAAAGGCCTCTCCGGGACTCGACGCTGAAACCCGGCGAACGGGAGAGCGACATTACGACGAAGGGTAAGTGTTTCATTTATTACTCCACTCCCGACTGACCCTGAAATGATCTTTCGTACGCAGCCATCCAAACTGCGAGAGTTAGAGTGAGAGCGGGAATGACGTGGCTCTCTAAAGCCCAGCTGACTGTGAGTTTTCATCGTTGGCAAAGACAGTGCCGGGGATTTTGTGGACTTTGGGAGAGATAATGCTTTAAACTGAAGCTCCAGAGCAGCAGGGCTCTTTAAAATGTTACATCAAAGAGCCTGTATTTGCCTCCAAATGCCATCTGTAATTTCCTCTAGCGCTGGATCCTCACGTAGCACTATAACCACTTTAGGAGCACTTACAGAAGCCGTCACTGGTTGAGCAGATTTAGGCCTCGTTCACACGGACGTCTGAACCAGGCGTTTTTCGCCAGGTGAGCGCTGACCGAGCGCCGACCGTTTTCCTGCTCCTTGGAGCAAATCAAAGCGTCCACGCGGGCGTTCAGCACCGGCGTTCGGCCGGCTGCGCGTTCGGGTGGCGTCAAATAAACGCTGCATGCAACGTTTTCTTGGCGTCAAAATCCCGACGAACGCGAGGAAAACGGCGCTATTGCGAACGCAAGTGAAACGCCAATCGAACGCAGCTACAAAACGCAGCAAAAACGCGTATGGCGTTCAGAGGGCGGTCATATCGAACATCCGTGGGGACGAGGCCTTACCATAAAAACAGTCTAAAAGAGCATTGTACTGATTCCAGATCCGCCTTTTAATGTTTGGTTTTTGCTGCATGCTGCAGCATGGAACTACTTCAAAAATACTCGTACTATTTTTGCATTCCGATTCAGACCAGGAGCCAAGTGTAACGATGGGGAAACACCTGCAAACTCTCTTCTTTTTTTTTTTCTTAAACTTTTTACAATGTCGTTTCCTAAAAGAATTTACGCCTCTGCAATTGTCCGGTGTCATATGAGACAGCGTTCATTTTGTTGACGAAAAAGTTGCTGTAGCATGCTGGGAAATCAGTAGCACCTTAGAAAACCTGATATTCCATCTTGTTATACATCAGGTCGAGGCCCAGCTCGCCTAACGAGGGACCGGAGAAGTGGGCAGAAGAAAAGACGTGGAAAAATGGCTGAGAGGAAAGCAGTGTTTTAGCTTTGATCTAGATGCGAGTCGGATCGCAGTATGTCCTCGGGCGATGCCAGGGAAAAAAAAAAAAAAAAGCCAGGTTTGATGGAAGTGGACGTTTACGGTGTGTGTGAGCGCACGCGTGCGAGAGAGCGTTTACCTCTGACCGAAGCTCGGCTAGTTTCTTGTCCATGCTGGTGCGAGCTCCGAGCTCGTCCTCCAGATCTTCAGACATCCGACCGAGTTCGTCCTGATGCACCTCCTTTAGCAAGTTCAGCTGATGGAGAACACACACATACAGAAAATGTAATGCTTTCAAAGGAGCAGTCTACACAGACATATCAGACATAGACGTATCCCAGAATGCATCTGCCTTCGTTTTCACTAATGGTCCGTCTCCAGCTGTTCTTATTCCACATTCACAGCTTAATCTACTGCCTTCGAACAGACCTCGGCATCAACAGGCAGAGCAGCGATCTATTATTTATTTATTTATTTATTTATTTATTTATTTGGTCACTCTGCAGCCCTCCATCGCACCTTAAAGGCTGACAGTCTGAGATGCAGCTTTCCTGTCCAGGTGTCCAGCTAAGCGCGTTCGCACGGCGTTTTTTTTTCCGCTCAGCAGTTTTCACAGACGTTGGCCGGGTTCTCGGTAATTAACATGCACCGCACGGCCGATGTAACAGGGGGCGGCTCACTCGGGCCCGGCTCACTCCGCTGCTCCGACACAGGTAGATTAACACCAGCCTTCACGTTCCACTCCTCTGCTTTCCTCACCACCTGCTGCTGCTGCTGCTGCCGTCGTCGCTGCCGTCTTCCTTTACAGCTTCCCTCACTCAAGCCCTCAAAAGAAAAGCAGCCGAGACGGCAGCACCAACTGCACTGTCGTGAATTCCGGACTGACCGCGTGGGTTCGTATCCCCATTAAAAAAAGGTTGGCGGGCCCAAAACGGACACGCAAATCCCTAAACACAACACGTTTAGTATAGGGATGCACCGATACCGATACCGATACCACCCACCGTGCAGTTACTCGTACTCGCAACAAAATCCCCCGATACCTACTACCGATACCACGTGCGGAGGATATGATGTAGTTACGTTCATCGCCACGCGGAGGCAGTGTAAATGCCACAACACTTGCCAAATAAATAGTAATGGGAAGTTCGACTCAATTAACTGATTCGATTCTTTCGAACTGTCCGTTGTAATGAATCGATTCTAAAATCGATTCTATGATTCACTTTTTTTTTCCCGTCTTTTTTTTGCGCCTGACTCTATGACTCAACGAATCATGGGATCGGATAATAAATCGAACGGTGTCTTAATGTTACGTTATTTGACTGAAAGATGGCGCTGGTGTTCAACAAAAATGTTCGGCTTGACTATTCACAATAATAATTTAAAAAACAATATTCGATTCTAAAGAAACGCGTGTATATATAGTTCTTATTTTCTTTACTGAAGCCAAATTCATGTGCATGAGTATCAAGGACTACATCACAGTTAACAACAGCTGCAATATTACCAATACAATCACACAAACTTGCATACGTTGCTGTGTAAACGTCAAAGTTAATAAATATCTGTTTTTTGATGAAAGACATATAGTTTTATTATACAGAAATGCAATAATTTACTGTTGTGATAAATGATGAACAGCCGCGTTTATTTTATTCCCTTTAACAGCGTAGCAGCATTTCCGCAGTAAACGCCGCGAGGGCTCTTGGGATCGGTTTGCAAACCGTTCGTTTGAGTCACCGACCGAGTGTCCGAAAACCGAAAGTTTGATTGGTTCATCGAACGGGGTGACCGAGTCACCGAGTTAGAGACCGTATCTCCCTTCACTTATACAGCAACCGAGTCTCACGACGAATCAGGCGCTCGGTCTTTCGGGTGTTCTCGGCACCAGAAGGAAGTCTACGAACGCAAAAGTGACGAATGTAAGTGGCGAACAAAAGAATGAATGTAAAAGGTTTTTTTTTTGTTTTTTTAGAATGAACGTAAAAGTGATACGACAAGCGCAGACGGAACATGAAAAATAAATCCAAAATCGCGGGAGATGCTTTTGGATGTTGAATAGCCAAAGATCCGTTTTAAAAACGTTTTAAAATAAATTTAAAAATCGATTCGTTCAGACTTACGAATCGGTTCGACCCGTTCACTAAAAAAAACGAGTTAAAAAGAACGGTTCGTTCGCGAATCGGCCATCACTACAAATAAACTGTAAACTGTGCGGAGATAAAAATGTCACCCGTCTGGAGGTACTTTAAAATAAATGATAATGGCAGCAGCAAAGCAGACTAA
>JAVGVS010001414.1:0-21816 GCA_032718565.1 Distichodus sexfasciatus
TGAAAAGCAGAGGCCTGAACATCAATGCAGTTATGGGTATAACTGAAATAGGTACACTGTAATCCCAGATTAGTTGAGTTTACTAGAAATTCACGAGTAAACCCGTTCCCCTCAAACCACTTTAGTTTTCACACATTCTGAAACTAAACAGATTAAGTTGTATTGACATGGACAATCATTAGTCTTTACTAAAAATGATTAGTTCACTTAACTAATTTTCTTTGCATCCCCAAGTTGTTTGAAATAACATACACATGCCTATGCCTAGTTGTGCCACTGCCTATTTATTCTCTGTTCTGCTGTTCTTTGCTTGCACTGGAAATAACCTGGAGCCACGTCGTCTCGTCTCTCTATGTATCTGTACAGTATATAGCAGAGATGACAATAAAGTTGACTTTGACTTTGACATTGTATTTATCACTACTTATATTCATTTGTTAATATAAAGAAGGTGGTTTCTTCAAATGTAATTAATACCATTTTGTTTTTGTAATAAATACTTCAAACAAAATTGGTAAGAAAAGCAATAAAACGTTTTATTGCTTTAAAACATTTTATTGCAATAAAACATTTAAATGTTCAGAAAAACTTTTTTTTTTTTTTTTACAAAATAGTGCAAGATATTCTGCGGTACTGCACAAACCAGATGACAAGTAAAGTTATTCCTTAAAATGGCACAGAAACTATTTTAACCACTTTTTCATTTGACTGAATAAAATAAACACAGCATTTACAAAATATCTGCTATATCCTGAAAATTTAACACATCCAGTCAGGCATTTCAACAAGCATCTTGAACTAGTATGGAAGTCACATGAACTGTTAATTTAGGTTTAAAGAACATCATTATGCAGTCCTGTGCATAGGCTAACCCTAAACCTGTAACCAGGCAGAACTATGTAGACAGAACAGATAGTGTCTCTGGTAGCTGACAGTGTTGGGGAGTAACGCAATACATGTACCGGCGTTACGTATTTAGAATACAAAATTTGAGTAACTATTCCGTTACAGTTACCGTTTAAATAGGTGGTAATTAGAATACAGTTACTTTGTTGAAATAAATGGATGGACGGCGGTCTTTTTCTGTTTCATATGTTAGGCTATCCCCTCTCTAATTTTGGTAATTCCACACATTGCCGCGAGAAGCGCGCATTTGATGACTTGCGCCTTTATACGAACTACTGTCCATAAACATTAACGTTAAATTCGTTCCTACACTCTGTTAACGCCAATGAGATGAGGGCAAAATTACTCATTTATGAAAATAAAAAACCTTACACAAACTTGTAAACAATAACGTTTGTATTGTTGAACGTTGAATGTAACAGCATCATATGCAGAGTTAGAAGGGGGTGCATTTCCTGGCAGGTGATCTGTTGCAAAAACCTCCCTTTAAATTAGTTTGAGGTGGTTTAGTGCCGAGATATTATTTTAGGTTATCATATTTTAGGTTTTAGATCCAGGCATATTTTTATTTCTTCAAGTGACTTTAGTGAGCAAATGATTTTATTAGTGAGTGTTGTTCATAATAGGCCTCTCTAGATTTTTCTAGGTTTTCTCAAACAGTGACATTTTTAATGACCCTAAACATGTTAAAGGTGTTGCTTGCCGTAACATATGTTTATGTATAACACAAAATGCTACTTCCTACCAGAATAGATACTTGAATTTTAGTCATGATTTCAGTAAGTACAGCACGGCCTTAAACAATAATCCATTACACTAGCCAGGTAAATGTGTGCAGTTTGCGTGGAATTAAATAGCTAGTGGATTGTGCACTTATAATACTGGTAAAATATTTATTTCAAAGCTTTATGAAAAATACGACACAATTCGCCGTTTTTGTTCACCCTTTTTTATGAAATGTTATTGTTTACAAGTTTGTGTAAGGTTTTTTTATTTTTAAAAATATGAGTAATTTTGCCCTCATCTCATTGGCGTTAACAGAGTGTAGGAACGAACTGAACGTTAATGTGTATGGACAGTAGTTCGTATAAAGGCGGAAGTCATCAAATGCGCGCGCCCGCGTCGGGGGTGCTTCTCACGGCAGGGGTCCCGATTTCGGCACGACACCTGTCACCCAAACAAACACGCAATGAGAGGCTCTAATGTAAGCGTCCTGTTCATGTTGGTGGCGTCAGTTACACAATGGACCCGGAGCCAGCACAACAGAGCCAGCAGTGCCCGGGCAGGAATGCATTTCTTACTTGGAAATTTCGTCTTTTCTCCTCTACAGTAAATATATTGTCTATTCAGGGAGATTTGGGCTTAACAGCTAATTGGTAGAGAAAAATAAACAAGAATTTGCAGGATGTGATTGCTACATTCATGTAGTTGTAAAAAGTATATTAAGTAATCCAAAGTACTCAGAATACGTTACTCACATTGAGTAACTTAACGGAATACGTTACAAACTACATTTTGGGGCATGTTTTCTGTAATCTGTAGTGGAATACATTTTTAAAGTAACCTTCCCAACACTGCAGGTGAATGAGATATTACACTACTCACCTGCTTCTCTTTGTTCATATTCAGCTACACCAGGCACTAAAATACAGAGAAAGGAATATAAATCATTCACTGATAAACCCTCATAATTCCAAAACGATTATTCTTAACAAAAACATGATGAGGGGCAGGATACATTTCACTGCATGTTGTACCTGTATAACTTGCACGTGACAAATAAAGAATCTTGAACCTTGAATCTTGAAATTGGAATGTTACGTCAGCACAAACACATTACTGGCCCATACACAGCACAGAGTTCAAAAACTAAAAAAAGGGCTTAGATATAGAAGTAAACTAAATTGTGGCGCACCTGAAAAGAAGTTACAACCATATAATAAAACATTCAGCAGCAGCACAGGAAAGTGCAGAATGCAGACTAACAGTTCACACAAAATAATAAACATACATGTGCATCCAAAACAGCATGGAGTACCATTGCAAATCCATCCCATCTCAATGTAAGAACAAATTAGATTGTGCCTTATGGGAGGTTCAGGTGGATTCCTGCTGGGAGATGTTGGTACATAGGTTATCCTCAATAAAACAAAATCATTTACAACAATAACAGCACACTTCAATGTTTTAGGAGACATTTGTCAAGGAGACATTCAACTATAACGTTAAAAGATCTCCGTTTCGGGAGACCTTGGTGGAACCTTTGCATACAGATCCAAACAAAATACACATTTTCGAGTGATTCTCAGTTTTAAAATGTACACAACTAAACCGATTGTTGATTGTGCAAAGATGTGTGTTCAAGGGCAAGCGACTGTTTAGGAGAGCACTAAACTGACACATTAAAGGTAACTAAAATAACAACCAATTAAATCTGGGTGTGCCAACTTGTGCGAGCCAGATATTCAAGGGTATATATCAACCTTTGGTTATAAACATTTGAGTGACTTCAGTTATCATTATTTGGAAAGGGCACACACGTGATAATAAATGTGTACAGCCAACCACTGTTACCAAAATAGTAGATTTTTTTGTTTTGCGTTTTTCGCGCAATTTCCTAAATTCATTCTGTCTGGGTCTAAAAACTCATAAGCACAACTGTATTTTATAACCTCAGCTATCTGTAAATCTCACACACGGACACGTCAACATTCTCTTCTAATATCCTTGTAACTGTCCCAATGACAGTTGTATTCTACAATTCATTTAGTTACGCATTGACCTTACGTTCTTTGTGATCTCAAATTCATTTAAAACGTGTTAATTAAAATGTTAAAAGGGTTAATCTAGTGATGTGCACATGAAGCTTCATGAAGCATTTGCAGTAAGTTTTGGCACCACTAGATGGCACTCTTGACTTGAAGAAAATGGCACGCTTTGTAAAAATGCAACACATTTAATCTAGTGGTGCCAAAACTTAAATGCTTAGATGAAGCTTCATCTGCACTGCACAGCACAGCACATCACACGCACACACACACACACACACACACACACACACACACACACACACATACATATACATAAAATGGCTTGAATGTTTGTTAGTGTTGTTAAATTGAAAGCTACACTTTATAGATACTGCAGTTGTTAACTCATTCTCGTTTGGCTCTTGACAAAGACGGTCGCATCTCTCTCCTTTCCCTCCCCTATCTCTCCTGCTGGCTCTCTTGCCTTGCCCTGTTTTGTGTCTGTCTCCGAGACTCTCTTTGTCTCCTGCTCTACGAACTACGGAATTATGGATTTGATCAACTGGTCTCTGAACGCAATGGACACCATCTTCTCGACGAGAAGCTTGGCTTCGGGGGAACCCAACTGTCCTGCAGGAACGTTTGCGGCTGGATACATGATGGACGGGTGGAAGAAGTGGCGCATCGCGCGACTGGCAGCCTTTTCCTTGGAGGACGTGGAGGAAATCTATCATTCGGAACCGTGATACCTGGGTTTCTGCTGATTGGATTAAGCAGGGCCCTGGGACGGATTCAAGATTCAAGATTCTTTATTTGTCACGTGCAAGTTATACAGGTACAACATGCTGCGAAATGTATCCTGATCCGCTCTTTTAACTGTACAAGACAAGGAAGAAAACAAAATAGAGACGCAATACAAACTTACAAACATAAATACTAACTTAAATACGGAGGTTGGGGTGACAGGACAAAAATAAAACTATATATTATACAATAAGCAACATAAAGTTACATGTGCAGAGTTTTTAACCTGAGATTGTAAAATTGTGCTAGGACAGAACAGGTGCAATGAGATGATTTTTTAAAGTGCCAAGTGCAAATGCAGCATTATACATAGCAGAGTAGAGCATGTGATCACATCTTGCATATCAATCCAACCCAATCCACCATTCTCTCTCTCGGGGCAATCATTGCACCCTCCCCGATCCACGCTTTCAGTGCTTTATACCCCGAGTGTGGGTGGGCAGGTTTTTGACCAGTGCTTTTTCAGCTGCAGGACCGGGTGGCTGTTGCCTACATTGGACTACCTCCACATTCTCCTCCCCCGTTGCTAGTCATGTCTTCATGTGTTTATGTGCTTTGTTGCTGAGGTGTTTTTTTCCCCTGATCCCACACTGCCCTACTGAAGGACAGTCTGGGCGGGGCTAATTTTCTCTCCTCCTCTCTCTCCTCATGTATTCTATATTTCCTTATGTCCTCTGCTACCTCTCGACTGACCTGTCCCCCAAAGTGTGATGTTTGTGTATGTATGGTCGTAGGGGTCCATTTTCGCTGCACACAACAGTGTATGTGACAAATAAAGGCTCAGTTCAATTCAAAAACGGGACCAAAATGTCAGGGGGAAAACAGTACAAAAATATATGTGAAAATCAGGAACAAAGTAACAAAGGAAAGACGAGGCCCGTGCTCCCAGTCTAACGACGCAGGTAACGGGGAAAACCTCCGCGAGGAAAGAGCGATATCCTGCCACTCTAAGACCCGAAGCGAACCTTAGACGATCCAGACTCTGCACACTCACGGCAGCCTGATTACTGGGAGTCACGAGCCTGGGGAGAAACACGGGAAAGAGAGGTGAACCACACGAAAAATCCAAACGAAACAAAGTCCAAAAATATCCACGGGGAAAGGGAGGTGAAAATAGTAACGAACAACACAGAACAAAAGCCAACGCAATCCATCAAATACACACGAAGAATGAGGGTGGTAGACACAATGGGAATGGCACCGAAAGTGAACCCAGAGGACAGAACAAACCCCCCCAGGTCAGAACTCCGGTGACCGTGGGCGTGGCACGGCCAATGAACAGGTAAATTCCGTTCCGCTGTGTTTCCCCTGGTGGCGCGCTGACCTGAAATCACACAGTTCCGTCTAAATGCACAAGGGGGCGCACTTAAACAGAGTATTCCGTAAAGGAAATGAAGTACCCTGCAAAACAAATGTTTTTCTTAAATGTTTGTTTTGCTTGTCTGCTTGTCCTCTACAGGGGGGTATTCCACGAAGCAGGATTAAGGGAGAGTCTGGCTTATTTCGACAAGTCTCACTTAGTTAAGTGGGAGTTCCGTTCCATCAACGCGGTTTAAATGAATCCCCGCTGTGTTACCCTGGTAACTAACACAGGAGAACAAGTCTGGTCCGGACCAGGCTAAAGTTCTCGCTTAGTCTAGCTTTGTCTCAAAGAATGTGGGCCGTGTGGAAACGGATTCCCGAGATCGTTCCGTCATGAGAATTTCCGCGCTATGACTACTCATTTAGGAAAAAAAAAAAAAAAAAGATTATAAACGTCTTATCATTTTCATTGTATTAAAAATATTAAATACTGATAGTATTGCTATTGTCAAAAAATAAATGCAACAAATGAAAAATATATACTAATAATAACAATGACAGCACAAAACACTTTATTTAAAATAATACATTTAAAATAATTTCGTCAAAGTATAAAACTTAGTCTGTGGTAATTTGGTTTAACTACAGTTGTTGACATAGTTTACAGATCTAAGAACAGTTGTGGACCACAAAGCACTGTTGTAAGTCGCTCTGGATAAGAGCGTCTGCTAAATACTGTGAATGTAATAAAGTTCAAATGAAGGTCATGCCTATTCATCATTAGTTAATTAAGGTCAGGCCTATTTAAGCAGCATGGAAAAAAACACCTGCCAGGATACAGAAGAAAGACAAGTATGGCTTGTCCATTCATAGAAAATCCTGTCGAGGAGGGTGTGCGAATAATTCAAAGGGCATTCAGACCACCAGCTCCAAGGGTCTTTAGGGATAGAATAAACCCTCTTGCCTTCACAGATGACTATCTGTGGGAGAGATATCGGTTCAGCAGACCCAGCATAGTGTATCTATGTGTCCTGCTTGAACCACACCTCAGCAAATCCACATGGTGAAGCCAAGCCCTGACCACAGTGCAGTCTGTCTGTATTGCACTGCGGTTCTTTGCCAGTGGGACATTCCTCTACACTGTTGGTGAAACTGTCTAGGAAAAGCAACAGTATGCAGAGAAACAAGAAGGGTATGCCTTGTTCTGAGGCAGCTGCTGGACATCTTTGTCACCTTTCCTGGCCATCAGCCAACACAGAGGCTCAAAGAGGATTTCTATGCAATAGCAGCTATGTGAACAAAGTTGCCTCCAGGCTGCATTGAGTAGGGATATGTCTGTGTCAAGTTAAACCTCACCCTCAGGTTTCCCAAATGTCCTGGGTACTATAAATTGCATCCATGTACGGATGCAGGCCCCAGCTGGACCAATGGAAACAGACTATGTGAACAGGAAATCTTTCCATAGCTTCAATATATGTAGGTTTTGAGAAACTATACATGGTCAGGTGGAGGGATTTAGCACCGAATAGGACTGAACACCTTATACACAACGAATGCTCTGCTAGGCAAAGCGTGCTGCGTCACTGAATCCACTCTGGGTTTAGATGATCTGTGATGGGAATTGCCTCATTACTAATGTTGAGGCAAAATGGCCAGGCTCTGTCCATGACTCCAGAATCTTCCGAGCGCCCTCACTGGCACACAAGTTTGCAGAAGGCAAGAGAATATTATAGAAACCACTTTCACTGAACATGTACAGTATATATTATTGAAACCAATGAGAGATATAGTTATCTTAACATCCGAGCAAATAGTTTTCACCACTATTGTGTACACATTACTTTCATGTTGGGGGTGTCTTTTGAACTGTAGGAATGTACTTTCTTTTGCAGAGGAGTTTAATGGAGTCCTGCTTGGGGACAGGGGTTATGCCTGCCTGCCTTACCTTTCAACCCCTTACCCAGAACCTCAGACTGAGGCAGAGAAGGCATTTAACACTGCCCACAGCAGAACAAGGGCACGAATTGAGATGACCTTTGGCCAACTAAAGTCGAGGTTTGAAATTTATATACACCACATTTCTTTTAGACCAACTTTTCAGGCTAACATATTTCTTCCTGTAGATTTAGGTGACTGAAAGGGCTCAGAGTAAGGCCAGACCGTGCATTCAGTATTGTGTGTCCTACACAACATTGCACACATCTGCCGGGAGAGACTGCCCACACCCATGGCAGAGGAACAGTGGGAGGACATTCCCCCTCCTGAAGAGGGAATGGATGGAAGGAGTGGAACCTTTATAGAGACACCTATTTCACATAGCCACTGGTGATAGTCATGCCTTCACCATGCTGAATAAAAAAATCAATAAAAACCACACATGCTTAGAATTGTCTTAATTCAAGGATATGTCTTAATCAGAAGCTGTACATACATCCTTCTCTAGTTTCTTGATCTCCAAGCCTTTTGTATTTAAAGTCTAGCTTCTCCCTTTCAACAGACAGGAGCAGCTTTCTTTTATAAATGGCACATATATCCTGTGACAACAGATAATGGGTCACAAAGAAGCTTAGTATGTTGTTGGTGATAATAGGTTGGAGTTACTCACTTCAGTCCTTGCTGAAGGGGACCGTGGTGTGGTTAAATCCTGCAGTAAAGTATATTGTTAATAAATTCTTCAGACTGCAAACACATCCAAAGCATTTCATATGTGGTCGTACCTCTGGCATGTCAGTGTCTGCTGGCCAGAGGCGGACAGTAACTAAGTACATTCACTTGAGTACTGTACTTAAGTAGAGTTTTTGAGTATCTGTTCTTCACCTCAGTAGTATTTTATTTGGAGAGTTAGGACTTCCACTGCACTACGTTTTAAAGACAAATACTGTACTTTTTACTTCGCTACACTTCTATCAAGGTTCTCGTTACTCGTTACTTTTAAATCTGTGGATAAAGTGGATGTTATTCCCCCTTTTCTAAAATGTGATTGGTTGTTTGGCAGTTGACAGTCTATCAGTAATCAGTAGGGTTACATCACGCCTGTAGACTGGAACTATAAAACAAGTTCAGACAGTTCTGCCGTTTTCTGTCTTGATTAACATTGTTACAGTTGGAAAGTCATGAAGCCAGAGATGTAGAGCTGAGTTTTAACCAGGTTGGAATGTTGATTTTACGTTGTGAGCTGCATTTTACAGCTATTGCACTGTCCTCCTGATTAACATACACATATGTGTGAACACACTGCCAGAGCTGTGTCAGAACACTACCATGCTGTTTTGTGGAGGTGTGTAACTTACAATTAATTAATAAAATAACTGACTAATGACTGGTTTTCTTTATCAGTTTAGGTTGTGTTTTATTCTGTAACATTCTACCAATTCCTTTTTCTACAGCTTCTACAAGCTAGTCAGAGGCATTAGGTATTGTAAGTGTTGTGGCAATAATGCAACAATGCAGTGAAAGATGTGCTTTTAATACTGAAAATATTTTTAAAGTAAAAATTTGACTGTACGACTTTTACTTGCATTGGAGTAACATTTAACTAGTGGTATCTGTACTTTCACTTAAGTAATGAAGTTGGATACTTTGCCCACCTCTGCTACACATAGGCTTAAATTGTATTTTCTAGACCACTGCTAAGTCACATAGATCAACAATTTAAGTTTACTAGTAACATGGAAAGACAAGATAGTTTAAATGCAATTTAAATTACTTTATGGAGAATAAAAAATTACACTATAAAGTAAAACATCTGATGCCAAAAAAGAGAAGGGCCTGATGGCCAGGAGGTTCAAACTGGGAACGTTCTTGCAGCGAGGTACGTAGGAACGTTTTACTGCTTGGCTTCTGAAGTTCAGACCACATTGTGCCAGTAAAATGGAAAGGATGTTCAACAACTTTAGATAGTTCAAGACTATCAAATATCTTAAAGATACAGTTGTTTACTGTTACTGTGCTCTTCTGTCTCTGTTAGACTTAATTTACTCACCATGAGCAGTTAATCTGTTTGTAGTTTTTCAGCAACTTTCAGAAATATGTCCATTTTAAGAGGGTTGGTATAAAGGTGAAGCCTCCTTAAGTCTTGGTCTTGGAAAATTCAGGCCACTTTCTTCCATAACATTTTAAGCCACTGTAAAGACACTGGCAATCTGTGAAAAAATATAACCAGACATTGTATATTAGAGCAGAGAGTAGCCAGTCATAAAAATATGCACACTGTATATTTCTAAAGCACCGTGATTTGTTTTTAGCATGAACATTATTATAGTACATAGTCTGTCTTGTATCATTGTCATTGTTATTATTGTTTATTAGTATCTGTACCTAGATTTTGACTGAATGCTTGAATGACTGATTATTTAGTTGTAGCTGTTCTGTACCTCAAACACTGATATTCAACAGCTTAGTGAATGCGGGTCAAGTTCCTTGATAGACATATAACACAATAACACAACAAAATACCTTTCAAACATATTTCTGAGCCTTCCTACTTGCAATGCTTTAGTTATTGAATTTTCTAATGTTAAGCAAAAATACATGATTACCAAAGACTTTTTTCTAAAGTAATTCTCTTAAGGCAAGATGGGGAATACAGCTAAACCCATCCTTGATGACTGTATTTTAATAAAATATGACAAACTGAGAACATCACAAAAAAGGATAATGCTTTAGGAGTATTTCAAACGATTGACATATTTTTGTTAAAGAAATCCTACATTTCATATTTAAACCAACAAGTGATACTTAGCTAGTATGTTGAAGTTTAACATGCTGCAGGCATCCCAACCTGCAAAAACTCATTTCCGGGAGGTCCGCCCACTTTGGCCTATAAAACGAACTGCTTTTGCAGAGAACTACATTTCCCACAACCCTCTGCGCGTCCCCCGGAGTCGCTTCACAATGAAGCGCTGGGCGCGCGTTTCCGATTAAACGATGTAAAATATATGGGAAAATCTAAATAAACTGCAGAATTGTGAGTAGAACGTTGGTTATTGTGGTTATTTATCAGCTGAAATATGGTTTGTGTCTGTAATAAAGGCGACATTTTGACCGAACTCGAGCGTTTTGCTAGTAACGGCGCTCATGCACACGCTCATTAACACAGAGTGTTCACGTCACGGAAAATGTTGTTTTTATGGATTTACTTGTGTTTTAGTGCAGGAACATCTCACAAATCCTTTCACATGCAGAGGGATCAGGTCTCGTCTTGATCGCGCCACTGAAAACGTTGTGTGTCAGTATTAAGCGTCCGTGTGAAATACAAGCGGAGCGGCTCTAGCGAGTAAAATGAATGAAATGAAGCTTCGATTCTAGAAAAATAGCCTCGACCATTTTTTGTAATAGAATTATTCGAGTTATTGGAACAAAAGTTTCAGCTCTACTTTACCGCAGTACCACTTCCCATGCATAACGAATTGAGTGTACACGCATTTACAGATCGGCTCCATAGAACAGACCAATACCGATACCCGATCCAGCTGTTTGAGCCGATTATCGGACCGATACCGATCCACATATCGGATCGGCTACATCTCTATAAATAACACAATGAAACATAATAAATAAAAGAAATGCCCACTTTAGTAGTACACTTTAGTTTTTGTTAGTTGTATTTTTATTGTTAGTTACTGTAATGTTGCCCTGCTTTATCTGTCAGATCGTCTATTCTGTAAAGAAAGTATTCAAGTAAGAATTGCATAATACTCTGTGCACTGTACTTTGCACATATGACAATATAAACTTTGAATCCTTAAAACAAATGTTTTTTTTTCTTTTTTTTCTGCAGCTATGTTTTCATACAGGGCCACAGTTCACAATATTTTGAGCTTTTTTTTAATACTGAAAATGGTTTGAATGGGGAGGTGGTTATTGTAAAAGAAGTAATGTGCATGCAGGTGATATTTGTATAGATTTATTTACATCCTCCTGGCAGTGTCAGATATAAAATTGTTTTCACTCTGAAAGTGTACATCTAGCATCACCCTACATATGATCACAATATTACTTTGATATAACTGAGTGTCATCTGTCTAGCTTGATATTTTAGAACATCTGGTAACATCACCTAACATATGTTTGAGTAAATAAGCAGTGTGTAACAGTTTGCCAAACCCTTCAGACATTGAGAGTAATGCCCATATGCTAATTTTTATCAGATAAAGACTTGAAATAACACAAAATTAAACTGCTGTGCAGGTTTCCCATTAAGTCTGCTACTGTAGCACAGTTGAATTCCCTAAATTAACCTTAATGAGTAGATTGTCAATTGATTATGCACTTATGTAGTGGAAAAGGTGTTGTGTTTATGGGTAGATGGTTGGGCCTATATAAAGGCTCAAAAACTGAGCCATGGCAACTGAAACTGTTTCAATCACTATAACTTACTCTGAGGTATTGGCACACTGTGTGTGTCCAAAGAAAAGGCAGAAAGCTAAGGACTGGTGAATACACATAAGCGTTTAATTGCTGATACTTGCTAGAGGCAATTTGATGGGTCAAACACTATTGTCAATTCTTTTGGGGATGATTTTCTTCAGATATGTAGTTCTTGGTCATTCTAGCACAACAGGTTAGACTTTATGCAGAACTGTACTGTCAGTCTTAATGTAGGAAAAAGGATGTGTAAAAATCGTGTGAACACCGGCTGTTAAGCTTTATTTATCTAGGCTAAAATCACCTCTCTTCTTATGTATTTGAAAAAATCTTACATTAAAAATGTAGCCAGCAGTAAAGAGTTGTTTTAAGATTTATTCTGCCCTGTTCCGTAAACCAAAGGAGACTACAGGCATCAGATTATAAATAATGTATTGTATGTATAGTAATAATTGCCTTCGCTGATCTCCGTATTCTTCATGCAAGAACACAGGAAACGCCAGCACCGTGAGCTCGGCCACTGCAGATCTCGCACACTACGAGCAGTAAAAGTTGTCCAGCTTGACAGTAACAGTTGGACAACTTTTACTGCTCGTAGTGCACGAGATCTGCAGTGGCAGATATATGCTTCATATTATTATAATCTGATGCCTGTAGTCTGCTTTGGTTTACGGAACAGGGCAGAATAAATCTTAAAGCAACTCTTTACTGCAGGCTACATTTTTAATGTAAGATTTTTGTCAGATACATAAGAAGAGGGGTGATTGTAGCTTAGATAAATCAAGCTTAACCTGCCAGGGGAGGATGCACAGACAGCCTGTGTCCATACGATTTTCACACATCCTTATTTCTACATTAAGGCTGACAGTACAGTTCAACAAACAGGCTAATAGAAAGTCTAACCTGTTTTGGTAGAATGGCCAAGAACTATTTATCTGAAAAAAATCATCCCAAAAGGTATTGACAATATTGTTTGACCCAACAAATTGCCTCTAGCAAGTATCAGCAATTAAAAGCTTATTGTGTCTTCACCAGTCCTTAGCCTTTCTGCCTTTTCTTTGGACACACACAGTGCCAAAATGTACCCTCAGAATAAGTTATAGTGATTGAAACAGTTTAGTTGCCATGGCTCAAGTGATGCAGCTTTTGAGGCTTTATATAGGCCCACCAATCTACCTAGAAACACAACACCTTTTCCACTACAGAATTGCATAATCAATTGATAATCTACTCATTAAGATTAATTTAATTAATTCAACTGTGCTACAGTAGAAGATTGAATGGGAAACCTGCACCTTTGTGTGATTTTATGTCTTTATCTGATAAAAATTAGCATATAGGCATTACTCTCAATGTCAGAAGGGTTTGGCAAACTATTACACACAGCTTATTTACTCAATAATATGTTGAGTGATGTTAACAGATGTTGTAAAATATCAAGCTTAAGAGATGACAGTTAAATCAAAGTAATATTGTGATAATATGTAGGGTGATGCTAGATGTACACTTTCAGACAGAAAACATTTTAATATATTTTTGTTATTATAAGAATAGAATATAAAATGGAAGGGGCACTGCCAGGAGGGTGTAGATAAACCTATACAAATATCACCTGCATGCACATTACTTCGTTTACAATAACCAACTCCTCATTCAAACCATTTTCAGTGAAAAAAAAAACCCATTGTGAATAGTGGCCCTGTGTAAAAAGATAGCTGGCAGAAAAAAGGTCAAAAAGATTTGTTTTAAGGATTCAAAGTTTTTATTGTCATATGTGCAGTGCAGTACAAAGTGCAAAGTACGATGCAATTCTTAATTGAATGCATTCTTTACAGAATAGACGATTAGACCAATAAACCAGTGCAACATTACAGTAACTAACAATAAAAATACAACTAACAAAAACTAAAGTGTACTATTAAAGTGGGCATTTCTTTTATTTATGATCTTTTATTGTATTATTAATTGTATTTATTTTAACTTTATTTTGGCAGGTGAATTGTCTGAAAACCAGTTCTCACTGCTTCACATGACATAATCCAAAAAAAAACAAAACAAAGTGAAAACATCCAAAAACCAAGGGGAAAAGAACATCAAAAACAAAAAGAAAACCCAAACAGATAAACAAAAACCCTTAGTCACTAAGGTGGAACGAGCCCAGGAGGAGATTTGTTTTTAATGGCTTTGGGGTCTGCTGAAGATTGTAGTGTGCTGTTGTACATTTTCTTATCATTCATAAAAATGGAGATACCTTCATCTTTGCTAAAGTCATGGAAACCAAATAAGACATGTTTAAAAGAAATGTAAAAATTCCACTGAAATCTGGTGCATAATAGTAATAGCAGAATCTGTCTAGAATTTAGCAGAATGATGACAAAACCAAAACAAATGCACAGAGGTTTCTGGGGATCTTTTACAGAACGAACATACACCATTGAGGACTTTTTTCTTTCTTGAAATAACAGGTAACGCATCGGAACTTCCTGGAGGAGTCAAGATGGCGGAGTGAGCGGCAGCGCTTTTTGCAGGCTCTGTCATTAGGGGGCCATGCAGTGGAACACTGCGTGGTACCCTATTGTTATTGTGCTGATTTTTTTGTTCTGCCTTAAAACACGTTGTGGAGAAAAAACGGTAAGACCTACAGCTTTGAAATTTGGCAGGTAGGTCCGGTACCCCACCCACTACTCAGGGGAAAAAAATAAGCAAATAAATTGGCTCGGCTTGGCGTAGGACTGCAAACCCATACAGCAAGTGGCATAGTAATTCGGCTCTGGGTTGGCAATAGCTTTGAAATTTGGCAGGTAGGTTCCTTGACTCTACCCAATACTGAGCCAAAAAAAAATTAGTGCCATTTTGTCGATATAAACATTATTTACTACTTAGGCAAAAAAAAGAAAAGAAAATTGCACGACTCACGCGCTAATAAGTTATTATGCATTTTCCGTAATAACTTTTGAATCGTAGCTCCGATTCTTAAAAATCTTGGATACCATCTTATTTCTTAGGTCAAGACGAATCTTAATAAACCCTTGTATCTATTTTTCCCATATTGGATTTTTCTTTAATCGGCATAACTAGTCAACTAGATCCTGGATTTTTATCCAATCTGCGTGTAACTGGTATTATTTCAATTCCAAGACATTCTTCTTTAATTATTATTGAGTATATTTTTAATTTAGGTCTTCATTAGGCTGTATTTTTTTTAATCAATGTGCTCGGCTTCGTATAGTAATGCAATGCCACACACTGAATATCATAGAAATCTAGCTCTGAGTGAGCTACCGCTAATTTTCACAATATGGAATTGTATTATTTAAATCTCAGCATATTCTTCTTTAATAGTTATTGAGCACATTTTTCATTTACCTATTCATATGGCTATATTATGCAAATCAATATGTTGAAACAAATTCAGCAAGACATATGTTTGAACAAACTTTAAAACTTTACTATAATTTACAGTTTTTAGACACTCTCTTATAGCAATTACTAAGCACATTTTCAGGTATTTCTTTATATGGCTGCAAAGCTTCACTTCAAAGTCGATATCCCACTTATTGGCGCCATAATAAACTATTTTAAAGTTAGCATAATAAGTTTTGAACCGTAAATACGTAGAAAAAAAGATGAGATATCAAATCTTAACATATATGTACTTCAATTCGTAAACAACTGATAAAGCTGCAAACTGCATAGCCCCCATAATCACTGCTTGCAGTTATATTTTAAATTTAAATTGTCCTGAACATTTAACCTTATTAAAAAAACAACAATTGCACGACAGAACTGCACGAACAACCCCTGAGCCCTACGGAATTTTGTTTTATCGAGGCTGACCACCTTTGCTCGTGTTTTTTTTTTTTTTTTTTTTGCTCTTCTACAACGTGACCAAGATGGCCAGCGCCAGCAAAACGGCTAAGGCTCAAAAGCTAGCAGACCACGACTATAACCTGACGGCCCTGCGAGAAGCGTGTGAGCAAGAAGTTGTTGAAGAAATAGAGGCAATGGAGGAAAAAAATAGGAAACTGCTTCATATTCACTCACCACTCCCCAGCCCAACCCCCCAAAAATGAAACCAAAGCAGCAAGACGAGAGGAGCAAGCCGGGTGAGATTACGAATGAAAACAGCCTAAATGCAATTCAACTTTTGATAAAGAGATTTGATGAACAAGATAACAGACTGAAAGCATTTGAAAGTAGAATAGAAGCTAATACACAAGCAGTGAAAGAAAATAAAGAAGAATTGTGCAAAGTGAAGGAAGAAATGTTGTTGCTGAAAAAAGAAAATGCGTCACTGAAGCAGCTGTGCTTGGAGCAAGCCAGGTACAAGAGAAGATGGGATCTTAGACTGATGGGCCTTCCTGAAAAAGACAAAGAGGATACAAGAGAGACTGTGAACGGCATCCTTACAAGGGTGATCCCGGTGTCGGTGGAGAAACTGCGTGATTCAGTGGACACGGTGCACCGCTTGGGGAAGAAGAAGGATGCAGCTACCAACAAGATGCCCAGACCTATAATCGTCCAGTTTGCCTTGAGAACTGTTCGTGACGAAGTTCGGAGAAGATCGAGAGAGGCAAGAGTGTGCAGAGAGATGAACATTCAGTTTAAGGAGGACTTCTCAAAGGAGGATCGTGAGGCTCGTGCTAAGCTCTGGCCCAAGGTGCAAGAAGCCAGGAGAAACGGGAAGAAGGCCTCCCTAAGAGAAGGATATGCACTTATTGATGGACGCAGAGTTGACCCCTAAGTATTAGCTTAGTAAGTAAACACCTAGGCACCTTTCGCTTATACAGGGTAAAATGCAATAATATGGTATAATATATATTTAAAGTGCCCCTATTATGCCTTTTCAAATATGATCTTTCATTCAGTGTGTCATGTAGCTGTATGTGAACATAAACTATCTGCAAAGTTGTGACGCCGACAGCGCACGATAAATGAAGTTTTTGTCTATCAAAAAAAAGAGTCGGCTCACATTCGCCTAAACGAGTCGTCAGCAATTCGAATCTTTTTCTGTTACGGCCCACGTCACGAAGTAACATATTTGAATAATGTCCGCCCACGTTCTACGTCGCGAACAACTTGCCCGCCCACAAACAGTACAATTTCCACGTGGATTACATCATGTCAAGCAGACGCTGTATCCTGCGCTGTGAGAGTAAATTTGTTTTATATGCCCTTCCAAAAGATGAATCTACAAAGAATGAGTGGTTAACATTCATTTTTTCAACAACACCTCAGCAGTACAATTCCAATCTTGTGTTGTGTTCGCGTCATTTTACTGATGACTGCTTTATTGTATTGACAGGTCTCCAGAGCAGTCATTCAGTTATGGCAATGGGCGTTTCGTTTCCCGACACACGCTGCAGCGGTAGACCAATCATAAAGGACTGCGCCATCTGACCAATCACAGCAGTGAGGGCTCACAGAAAGGAGGGGTGTAGACAGACTGATTCTTCGAACTGCTTCACACGACTCGTTTACGAATCATTTAGAAATGGGGTAAAATTAAATCTATTTTTGGAGAGAACTAAAGTGTTTTTTGACCTTGCATACATGTAAACCTGTTTTAAGAGACTCATAAAACAATATTAGCAACCTTTAAAATGGCATAATAGGGGCACTTTAAGCTTGTGACGGCAAACAATCTGGGGTTTTTTTTTATACAAGCATTCTATGGTAAAATGAATCCTGTTGGGTGAAAGTTTAAGTGATTTAACTGTTAAAAGGGGTTTAAGTTCAATTGTTGTTTTTATATATTTTTGATATGATGTTATTAAGGACATGTTCATTCCTGCAAATAAGAAGAAACGCAGTAAAGCACATTTAGAACAACCATAATTTCTTTTATATCGTTAAATGTCAGGGGTTTGAATAACACTACAAAGCGGAAAGCTATTTTTTTGTTTTGTGAGGATCAAAATTCACAATGTGGTTTTTTTTTTTTTTTTTTTTTTACAAGAGACTCATTCTGTTATGAATGTTGAAAAATTCTGGAAAACTCAATGGGGGGGATTACGCCTTCTTTGCACACGGAACGTCACACTCAGCAGGAGTCATGATATTATTCAGTAGGTTTCCGGGCAGCATAATTGATCGAAAAGGAGATACAGAAGGCCACTGGTTAATGGTGATAGTCAAATGGAACGATAAACGTTATATTTTGATATGTGTTTACGGATATAACCAAGAAATTAATGCAAACTTTTATGCAAAATTAAGCCAACAAATAAATGAATGGAAAATAACATACAGTATAATACAGATAAAGTGATTTTGGGAGGAGACCATAATATTGCCCCAGACTCATGGCTAGACCGAATACCACACAGAAATTCTCAGCCTATTTATAGCGACATTATACTGTCCTTATGTACAAAAACGTATTTAATTGATTATTGGAGAACAGAAAATCCAACATCAGTTCAGTGTACATGGTATAACTCTGCAGGAAACGGTCAGTGTTCAAGACTAGATTATTGGATGATTTCATGTGAGCTATGCAATGACATCTCAGATTGTAAAATAGCAGCCTCTCCGCTCACAGACCATTGTATGATCAGTCTAAACTTAGTAACATCCAAGCAACAATTCAAATCCTCTAATATATGGAAGTTCAATAATGATCTCTTACAAAATGATGATTTTTGTTATCAGGTGAAGTCTTATATTAGAGGTTGAAAAGCTTGATATGAATGATATCAGTAAATGGGAATGGTTCAAGTTTAAAACCAAAAAAATAGCAGTTGACACAGGCAAAAAAATTGTCGAGTTTAGGGAAATTAAAACAAAAAGATCTAATCGACAAAATCAATTCATTAACAAATACTACACAATTGTCCCCAGGTAACATTACTGAATTGAAGTCATTGCAGTCCCAATTAGATGACATGTTTATAAAAAAGGCAGATGGAGCGTATGTTCGATGAAGAGCTAGATGGATCGAAAAGGGAGAAAAAAGTTCAACCTATTTCTTTGGTCTTGAAAAACAAAGACAAACCAAGAAAAAAATTAGCAAACTTATGAGAAATGCCACTATAATCGAAGACCAGAAGTTGGTCCAAGAAGAAATTCATCTCTTCTATAGTAACTTATATAAATCAAAATTCAACGAGTCAGATTGCAACCTTTTATTTAAAATAATCGACAAAGATATTTAAAAAATTGGATTTTGAAGACAGACATATACTGGAAGGCGACTTAACTGAAATAGAAATTGAAAATGCATTAAAACAAATGAAAAATCACCAGGGATAGATGGTTTAACAGCCAAATTCTTGAAACATTTTTGGGCAGATATAAAAAAGCTACTATATAACGTGTTTTTGGAATGTATTGAGAAAGGGTGTTTGTCCCCTTCTATGAAAACAGGATTACTAACCTTACTACCAAAACCACACAAAGATCCATTGAAGCTAGACAATTGGAGACCGATAACCTTACTATGTAATGATTATAAACTTCTGGCTTTAGTATATGTGAACCGTTTAAAGCATATAATTGGGAAACTTGTCGGAGAGTATCAATCAGCTTTTATTAAGGGATGATATATTCAAAATCACATTAGACTGATTCTAGATATGACTGACTACCAATCATTCATACAACCAGATAGCTTTGTATTGTTCATAGACTTTTTCAAAGCTTTCGACACTGTGGAACATGATTTTATGTTTACAGTACTCAAAAAACTAAGATTTGGAGAAGGATTCTGTGGGATCATAAAAATGTTTTTATGACTATGTTTTATGTAACTATCTGTAGTTACATCTCCCTCAACCCTGGAATGACACCAAAAATTAAGATGTCACGTGGTATTAGACAAGGTTGCCCTATTTCGCCAAAACTATTCATTTTATGTACACAATTGCTAGCATATTTAATCATAAACCACCCTCAAATTAAAGGAATCACTATTTGGTTTTGAATGTAAAATAAGTCAATTTGCAGATGACACAGTAATCTTTGTACAAGATAAGTCATTAATTAAAAAAGCATTAGATATAATATCAGTCTCTTCTAAAGCTTCAGGATTATGTTTAAACCTAAAGAAATGTGAATTATTATCTCTATTATCCATGTGCTGAGGCAAATATAGGCTCCATCCCGGTCAAAACTGAAGTAAAATACTTGGGTTTAATAATGTCCAAAGATAGAAATAAGAGAGAGCAACTGAACATTGAAGAAAAAATAGACAGTATGAAAAGATCTCTCAACCATTGGCTTATGAGAGATCTCTCTATTATTGGCAGAATCTTATTGACAAAAGTGGAAGGCTTATCAAAATTAGTATATCCCTGTCAATCTCTTTATCTCTTTATTTTACTATCTGACTTCCATAAACAAATATTGCTCTATTGGAAAATGATGTTCACTCACAACTTTACACCGCATAGCTCCACCTTGTGGAATAATAGAACTATAGTAATTAACAGGAAGACTTTATTTAAACAAGAATGGTACGACAAAAAAATCCTATTTGTGACGGATTTGATGGATGAAAATGGTAATTTGTTACAAGTGAATTCTTTTGTCGAAAAGTTTAATCTTAAATGCCCTTATAGAGTATTTAATCAAATCGTCAGAGCTATTCCACTTCCCTTGAAACACATGATTAAAAATATCCTCACTAATTCAAACGTGTCTATTAAACTTCCTGAGTTGAAATTGGTGACTTGAATTTGGGTGAACGAAGATGTAATAAAGTGCTTGGAGGTGTGGTTAAAGAAAAACTATTCTATGATATTGATAAATCAACAAAAATAAAGATTACAGATAATGAAATTGCATTAATAGAGTCCTATTGTAGCTATCTTAAATGGCCAATCTCACCGAAGGTGAAAGAAATTCAGTTTAAATTAATACATAATATCTATCCTGCTGCTGAAACTCTAAGAAAAAGATTCAATTTTGAAGTTAACCAGTGTGTCTTCTGTATGATTAAACGTGAAACAATTGAACACCTTTTCTTCTCTTGTCCGGTCACAATGTGTTTTTGGAAGGATGTTTATCTATGGTTAAATATTGGGTTTGACAATGCTTGGTTTAACAAATTTAAAGTAATGATATACATGGAGGGTCTGTCAAAAAAGATATCCAAAATGGTGAACATTATTTTAGTCATGGGAAAATACCATATACATAAGAATAAATGGAAAAACAGCAAGCCTAACATAAACTATTTTTAAAAACGAAACTAAACAATATAAAACGTTTCCAGAAGTGCTATTAGAAAATAACCAGTCTATAAATGAGCTCCATGAAACAATGTCTGAGTCCCTTGCTCTTTGAGTCCAGTGTTTTAATCACGCGTGAAGCATTATGATGAGATGTCAACCCCTGTAATTATTTAGATATATTTTTTTATTTATTTTACCTTACTTGACTTATTTTATTGTCATATTGTAACTGTTTCAAGGTTCTAAATGTAGCATTTTTTGTTTCCTCTTTTGATATTGTTGTATTCTTTAATTGATTTGAAATAAAAATGGTTAAAAAAAAAAAAAAGTCGAACGCACCCAATGTGACGTCTTCAGGCGTGAAATATTGACGTGTTCCTGTTTGACGTCTTAAGGCGTGCATTGTTACGACGTTTGGCCCCGTTGGCGTTCTATACAGTGCAGGACACTGAACGCTGTAACCGTCTCTGGCTTTTAGCGTCGCATGCTGTCGGCTCTGAAACGTTTAAACC
>JAVGVS010001415.1:0-20000 GCA_032718565.1 Distichodus sexfasciatus
GATAGATAGATAGATAGATAGATAGATAGATAGATAGATAGATAGATGGATGGATGGATGGATGGATGGATGGATGGATGGATGGATAGTGATAGATAGTGAGAGAGGGAGACAAAAGAGTGAAAATCAAATAGATGGAATTTGGAATACAACAGCGATGGAGAGAAAGAACAAGGATAATTGTGTATTTTAACGTCTGCACTCAAATGTGTATAAAATTCTGATACTGAAGCCTGGATAAAATTACTGCTGCACACACACACACACACACACGCACACACACGCACACACACGCACACGCACACACACACACACACACGCACACACACACGTGCACAGGCGTTTGTCTCAGCGCTGCATGTAACAGATACATCAGCAGCTGTCTGTGTCCTTGTGGGAATCTAATTGAGTTGAAACACAGTATTTTCCCACCGCTGTTGCGTTATCCGCGAGAGGCAGCGCTGGCGCCCAGCTACAGCATGAAGATGTAATTTGGTGCAAGAGAGAGCGCTGCACCAGAGCCTCACACACACACACACACACACACTCATCCATTCACACCTGTCACTTCAGCAGGTAGTTAAGATGCAGGTCGTATGTTTACCCCCGGCACAGTGGGCAGTTACGCCTTAGTTACCACGAGAACCACACGCTCCTGAACCACAACTCCCACAACGCACCTGTTCCTCAATTCCCACAATGCATCTGTCCCATGATTGTGCAGAGGTTATTCTATCTAACCACTCATCCCTCCAGCTATTAATACAATCTATCTGTGTAATCTGCTTATCTCTCTGTATGTCCATTCATTTCCATCCATCCATCCATCCATCCATCCATCCATCTATCCTTCTAGGTAGCTAGCTATCTGTTTCTCTGCCTGTTCATCCATTCATCCATCCATCCACTCTCTGTCTTTCTGTCTATCTATCTGGGTAACTATCTGCTTCTCTGTCTCAAACTTTCTTACTACTTATTTTCCTGTATATTTGTATGCCAACTCCAGCAGCATAGTCGAGTGCCGCGTTGCCGTGTGATGACGTTATTAACTTCTACAATCTGCTCTAAAGTGCCCCGGCGGACCGCGTTTCCCAGCATGCACCGCCATCCCGCTGACGTTAACAGCATTAAGGCTATCAGAAGCAGGGGTCAGGCGAGAGACCCTGTGTTGATTCGGCCCGTGTTCGTCTTAATCAGCCCCTCGGTGGCCAATTAGAGGCGGCAGGCGCCCCCTCAACGGCCAATCAGGAGGCCGACGTGGCGCGAGAGTGCCCCATTAAGCCTTTTAGCACTCTTAGAGTGATCGTGAGGCGATCTCCGATCGCGAAGAGTTTCGGAAAGTCGGCACTGGGCCAATTCTGAGAGAGAAAGAACGACACGGAGGGAAAGATAATGATGTAAAGAGAGGGGAGAATGAAGAGAAAGTATGTTTAAAGCCCCAACTTGTAATAACGTCTTCCCTCTGGGGAGAAGCGCTTTTATTGAAAATAAATGTCTTACAAAATTACGTCTAAAACGTCTTCCTCTATTGCCCGCCTTCGTTTCTCAGACCTGAGTTGTGTTGTGAATGTTGACAAAAGTTTGGTGCAGTTGGTAGTGTAGTGGTTAGTGGTTTGGACCTTGTGGTTGGTTCAAATCCCAATCTTTTAAAGGTAATTTAACAAATACTGATTTGACACCATCACATCCATTCATATCAAATCACAAAATCAACTAAAATTTCATCTGACATGTTTAATCCTGAGCTCAAGCAGACATTGAAATAAAAATATACCTTTACTGAAATATAAAACTAGCAATACAAAGAAAGTGCAGAAGAGAGGAAGCGAGGAAGTATACTTAATGCCAAAATCTGTAAATAACAGCCTCCTGCTGAGGGACTACGCTTTTATTAAAAACAAACATCTTACAAAAGATGTGAATATCACACTGCTCATTACTGTAGACACACACACACACACTTCCTACAGTCTCAGGATGCCTACTACACGACACAGAACACACACACACACACCGCTGGCCCGCACAGCCGGCCGTCTGGAGTTTGGTTTCATCTCTCCGCCCAAATCAGGACATGAAAGAATCCTTTGTAGAATCAAATACAATTAAGATCTCTACAGTGTGTGTGTGTGTGTGTGTGATGTGGTTAACGAGGCAGAACGGACTCCAGGGACTCCATCAAGGACGCCAAATTTTCTCCTGCTGCTTTTTGTCTACAGCAACCTCTACAACAACTGATTTTTTTTTTAAAAATCCTACCCTATATCTTTTGCTTCTTAGGTTTATAGTCACAGATATTTTTATATATACACTGCCCTCCAAAAGTATGGAAGTGCCCCTAGCAAAGTGGGGTTTTGGATGATATCAGCATAAATCCTAATCTTTTTTTGGTGCAAATACATTAAAGTAACTTGACATCTTTGGATACCAGCAATAATAATTTTTATTTTGATTACATAATAATGGCAATATATACATGTCAAACTCAGACATGCCCCTCTGCCAGCTGTGATGTCTGGTTTCTGGTTTAAACTTGGCCCCGGTTTTTAAAACCTATATCACACCCACTGTGAAGCATGGAGGTGGCAGTGTGATGGTCTGGGGCTGTTTTGGAGCAGAAAAAGTTGGTGACCTGTATCATGTCCAAGGAATATTGAACCAGCATGGATATCACAGCATTTTGCAACGACATGCTGTTCCTTCTGGTCAGCGCCATATTGGTCACGGCTTCACCTTCCAACAAGACAATGACCCCAAGCACACTTCCAAGCTGTGCAAATCCTCTTTGGAGAGGAAACAGTCAGCTGGCATCATGTCTCTTAATGGAATGGCCTCCCCAATCACCCGACCTCAACCTAACTGAGCTACTATGGGAGGAACTGGACCGTGATGTCCGTAGGAAGTGTCCAACCAGTGTGAATCATCTTTGGGCAATCCTTCAGGCAGCTTGGAAAAATATATCAAGTCAATGTTTGAATAAACTGACAGCTCAGATGCCCAGATTATGCAGAGCTGTAAGAGCTGCTAATGGTGGATATTTTGATGAATCCAAGTATTTTCTGTGTATAAAGTGTTCAATAAACTGTTTATGTAATAAAACATGTTTTCGTGGTTTGTGTCATCCCGTATCAGTGCAACATTATCACAAATTAAAAAGGATTCATGGCAATACTGCCCAAAACCCCACTTTTCTAGGGCGTTTCCAAACTTTTGGAGGGCAGTGTAATTACAGAGACAGTTTCCCTAATAGTACCACAAATTATTGATAGCGTTAGCACTACCATAACTGGGTCCCTGAGAGCAACTTGAGGTTAAGGGTGTTGCTCAGAGACCTAATGATGGTAGCGCTGGAGGTAGGATTCAAACACACAACCTCCAGAGGCCATGAGAACACATCACATATACATACATATATACTGCTTCTCATCTGGGATTATTATATTTTCCACCACACCTGTGGACTTGTCACTGCACATTTGGAAAAAAATTTTTGGCAGTGCTTCGGGACCGTACCTTGCTCATGAGTGGTACCTTTACCCTTCGATCATGGAGCTAACTCAAAATTTCACGCTTGTTCATGCATTAAGGTGCCAGTCCAGATCCAGGAAGGAGTCTCCGTCTCCAGATGGACCAGACTCTAGTTCCTGTCCTTCTCATCAATCCCTAAATTGCTAGATAAGGATTACTTGAGAGCTTGAGAAGGATTATTTATAGAGCTTTGTTCAAATTGTGGGTGGCATGGTAACGCAGTGGTTAGTGCTGCCACCTCACAGCGAGGAGGTCCTGGGTTTGACCCCCGAATCGTCCGTAGGGTCTTTCTGTGTGGAGTTTGCATGCTCTCTCCGTGTTTGCGTAGGTTTTTGCAAGGTCTGACGCACATTCATGTGATGTCATGAGGTATCTCACTAGGATAAAATTCACTGCGGCAGGTGTTAAGCAGGTACATAATGTCTAACGGCTAAAACAAAGGAATACAAGTGATGCATTTGTGTATAAATGATATTTCCTGTGGTGTCTAGTCTGGTTTCTGGAGAGCCTGTCAAACTTATCTCTACACGCAGGATAACATTATTATCCCCAGGTTTTTATCATTTTTTCATAAATGTGCTAGAGAATACATGGTGATTTAAATCAATACGAGTAAAACCTCAGATGATTACATCTTCCCACGTTTTTGCTTCAACAAACTCTGTAAAAAAAAAAATCAATATCCATCTCGTATTTTAACAGAGTGAAAAATCCCCTTCGGTTCTCCGAGTCTCGCTCGCTCGCTTACTCAAGTATGTTTTGGCAAATGAAGGAGTTTTGCTCTGCGGCAATGCGAAATCTCCAAAGGAATGTGTTGAATTCTGTCAAGTTCCCTACTTCGGGAGTGGAAATTATAACACCACCAACAATATGCAACTAATCCTCCTGCTTTATAAAAGATGTGGAGAGTAAAAATGAATTTAGTTCATCAGGGATGATATTCTGGCTCATGACAGAAATGATGTTGGGTCAGTGCTGGTCAAGACAGTTAATGATATTCCCCTTAGCGTCAGGTTTTCACGATTTCATCAAATAAGAGACATTTCGGTAGCGTGACAGTTAGGGAGCTAGCCTACTGTTTCTGCTAATAATATTAACCTAGCTGTTAAACTATGAGATCCTGAATTCATTTTAAGCTCACACCAGGAAAAAACTAAGGACAAGAAAAGTAATGGCACAGCTCTCCCTAATGGTGGCGCCCACATATGGTTATAATGGGAATAACATATTCCCCTGGTGGCCGAAATACGAAATTACAACATTAATGGTGGCACCCCCTTGTGGCCAAAATATAAAACTATGCATTATTGGTGGCACACACTGTGGCCAAAATATGGAATCACAACATTAAAGGGGCACGCCCTTGTGGCCAAAATATGGAATCACAACATTAAAGGGGCACGCCCTTGTGGCCAAAATACGGAATTACAACATTAATGGTGGCACCCCCTTGTGGCCAAAATATACAATTACAGCATTATTGGTGGCACCCCCTTGTGGCCAAAATATACAATTACAGCATTATTGGTGGCACACACTGTGGCCAAAATATGGAATCACAACATTAATGGTGGCACCCCCTTGTGGCCAAAATATACAATTGCAGCATCATTGGTGGCACCCCCTTGTGGCCAAAATACAGAACTACAACATTAAAGGGGCATGCCCTTGTGGCCAAAATACAGAATTACTACATGGTGGCGCCCCCTTGTGGCCAAAATATAAAATTACAGTGTTATTGGTGGCTCCCCCTTGTGGCCAAACAGGAAATGACAACCTTAATGGTGCACCGTCCCCTGTGGCCAAAATATGGAATGACAACCTTAATGGTGGCATTGATGATGAATTTTCCTGGCATGTGGCATGCTGAATTGATCCCGCAGCTTATTTATTAATCCATCTACCATGAACACATCTTCACTTGCAGCTAGTGATTGGTTTCCGATGCAGAAGTCACGGTGGGGGATGAGATCAATCGCTAGGGCCTGTTGGCGGCGGTGACAGCGGCAGCATGCTGACATCACTCAGGGCTAAAGTGGTGGCGTGTTTTATAAGGCGGATGTGGAGGTGTGCGGGACACTGACGGCATAAGTTATTCACAACGCCATGGAAACGCCACGGAGACAGATAGTGACGTTAGATGCCTCTCCGCCCGAATTATGGGGCGTTGAGGCAGTAAATCTGCCCTGGTTGAGAGAAGCAAGACAGCCTTCACACGTTTGGCAGAAGCTCACTCTCTCCTAGTCTTTTTCTCTCTCACATTCTCTCTCTCTCTCTCTCTCTCTCTCTCTCACAACGTTTTCATCTTTGCTTCCACCTTTACTTCTTTCTTTCACTTTATCTTCATCTCTTCTCTCTTTTGGTCTCTTTTCACTTCATCTTCCAGAACATTAGCTTCAACTTTACCTCTCTCAGTCTCTTTTTCCTTCTCTCTCACACACACTCATATACTGACTCTGAAACATCCTTTCCTTCTTTCTTTCTTTCTTTCTTTCTTTCTTTCTTTCTTTCTTTCTTTCTTTCTTTCTTTCTTTCGTCTTCTTCATCTCTTCTCTTGCTCAATCTGGCAGATCATCTTCTACATTAGCTCAGATCTTTTCCTCTTCCCCAGGCTCTCTCTCATTCTCTCATTCTTATGCACCACTCTCTTTCTCAGCCACTCTTTCTCTCTAGTTTCTACTCCTCCTATTCTCTCTTCCCCTACCTTTCTCTGACTAGAGAGAGAGCGAGAAAGAGAGATACACAACCTCATGGGAAACCAAGCTACTCTTCCGGCACAACTTTTTCCAAGACAATATGATCACACAAAGACATTTGAACTTTGGAACAACTCTCTAGATGCATTTTGCTTGTGTATATGTAAAATCGTTTCTGGCCTTTTTCTGCACATTTCCAACTTTTGAAGATGCTGTCAAGTGCAAAACACCTTTAACAGCTCCAAACTTTCCCACTAAAGATTTCCTTTTCACCCCGATCAGCACAGTTTTTTTTTTCTGTTTGTGCTCTCAAAACTGGCCAGGGATATGGGCTTTTAGATTGCTTGGCTGACACAATATTAAACTGATTGAGCCATCAGGGGAAGCTTTAGATGCTGGCCCTTTTTGATTTGGTTCGATTTCCTGCACTTCTGCCTTCACGCGTAATGTTAGACTAAAACTTTTCTGGCTTCTGCTTCTCTTTAACTGACAGGAAAATGTTGTGCAGCGCTACCTTCAGCACTTCAGAGTGTTTCTAAGTGTTGGCTAACAGTGGCTTTTGTCAGGTCTGTTCCAACAGGTACTCAATCTGACACCTTTCTTGTCTTCTAAACATTCATGGGGCAGCTGGTAACGTAACAGTTATGGTGTTCACCCCATGATCGGAAGGTCGCTGGTTTGAATCCCGGACTGGTAAAGGTACCATAGAGGTACTCGTGAGCAAGGTACCGTCCCTAAGCACTGTTCCCCGGGTGTGGCCCATGTCAGCTGACCATTGCTCCTTCATGGATGGATCAAATGCAGAGGTCACATTTGGTTGTGGTGCAGTGTGCTGTGCTGTGTTCACAATGACACTCACTTTCAGACACTTTCAAATAATTAAAGCATTTACTTAGAAACAATTATATGGTTGCAGTTTTGTCATTTTAAGAGAAAATCAATCTGGAGCGACAAAAATGGGGTTTAAAGAGAAATACAAGCAAAACGAGAGTTTAAAAAAAAAAAAGAAAGGACAAAGAGAGAAAAACTAAGAAAAAATACAGAAAGATGAGGAAAATCAGAGAAAAACTGAGATAAGTGAAGGAAAATAGAAGAATGAGAGATAGTGTGAATGAGACAAAGAAAGAGACATCCCGAGAGAAACATTATGTATCTGATTTTCTCTAACCGTCATCAACCAAAACCGCATGGTGCCTCTTCCTGAAAGCTTAAAGCGAGTTCTTTCCTCAAAGAAGGATCAAACGAGAAAGGAGGAAGAGGAGGAGGAGGAGGAAGGGAAAGAAGAGAACTTTCGACCACCAAGCTGGAGTCAGCAGAAAAAAATTGAGAGGAATCGCTGGAAAAAAGACAGCTTTTGTTGGACGGAATGCCGCATCGGAAAACATGACAATCATCTGAGAACAATGCCGTGAAAAAAGAAAGAACATCAAGAGATTTGGCATGTTTGACAACACGTCCATCACTCAAAAAAAAGTCGGCTCCCCATTGTGCTGATGCTGATGGACGATGAAATGCACTTATGCCGTAAAAAAACTGCACAGACTTGCTGCTTACTGCTGTTTTAGTGCTGGTGAAGCGGGTCAAAGGGTTCAAGAAACGAAATCTCAAATGGGTCCAGAAAACACAGCACAGTTTATGGAAACAATTGACAATTTCAGGGGAAAACTTTGAGCCACTAAGTTAAAATCAAAAACATCAGTCTAGAGAAAGAGGTCTGAGCTGGAAAATTATGGTAACTAGATAAAACCAGTTAAAACTAGTCTGCTTTTCTGAATTGGAATTTATTGGGACATTTTTAATATTCAAGTTTTTCAACGAACCAATGCAAAGAATTTTGGAGAACAAGAATAAAACTATTGCTGGCCAGAGGCATCTTGTAATAAAGTAGGAGAGCTAATATGTGACTCAAAACCAGTCGCTTGTCGTAACGGAGGTTTCCGAGAAAAATGAGCGTTTATGTTGCGTGGGGTAAAATGTTGGATTTTTTGTTTTTAGTGTTTTGAAACAGTGGAAGGTCTATACTGTACTGTTGTGAATAAATTTGGCTGAAAAACTTACCCTTTACATCTTAAAACGTGACTTTCTTGAGGTGAGGAATTCAATTCCAGCAGAATGTTAAAAGTTTGTGTTTTGACCGCTCTACTTCAATATTTACGCTAAATCCACTGGTTGACTAGCGTGAAGATATTTCTCCGGAATCCATCTTCGTCTCCCGAGTTCAGTTAACCTAACGCAGGTAGGCTATCCGTGTGGCTGTGAATGCAGCGTAGGCTACCGTAAATGCAAACGTAGCCGCGACCGCACCAAGCGTCTGTGAGTGCTACGGCGATAGTCAACTTCAAAGGCAGATTTCTCTGTTTCTCACTTGGCGTGACAGGAGAAACCCGACTCCTTTGAATGTTGATATCTCAGTCATATGTCGTCCCATTCATTCCATATAGGTATTGTTTTGAAGCTTGATTTATGCCCTTTCATGAAAACACAATAACTCAATTTTGAAAATTTGCGACAAACGATTGGTTTTGCCGTGCAGAGTCACATATGGCTAGTTACATTAGCCTCATGACACGTGAGTCCCACCTCTCTGGCAAAGAAATTGAAGGTTTACAAGTTTCAGGTAAAAACGCAGTGTTCCAGGTGGGTGTATCTGGTAACCCAAGAACATTTGTTATCTACTCCAAGTTTGCTTGGGGGCTTCGACCTATGCAGCATTCATACTCCTTCAACAAAAGGTTGCCCAACTTAAATATGCTACACTACAGTAAACTCCTGACTGACTGAAGGGAGCATATCATCACAACTTTGAAAGCTTCTGAAAGTTAACTGCACCCCACAGTGGGGAAATGTGACTATTAAACATAAGCCATAAGTATTATTTCGCTATTAGTTGCATCGACATTGTTTAATAAGGTGAGTGATTGTCATTGTGACCACACCACAGGACAGCATCACAGTGTACGATGAATAAAATATGACCTCTGCATGTGACCCATCCATGAAGGAGCAGTAGGTAGCTTGGGGACGGAACCTTGCTCGTGAGTACCTACACCGGTCAGGGATGTGAACTGGTGACCTTCCCATCAGGAGCCGAACGTCCTAACTGTTCAACAACCAACTGTCCCATGTCCTATAAAATACATGTCCTATCATGCCTTTTGTTCGTATTTGTAGAAATCAGCATTAACTTCTCAAGTGGAAAATCCTGGAAGTCAGTAGGTATGAGCGATCAGTCTACATTTCAGCACCAAGGAGAGTAGTCACCTGAATACCTCCAGCACTATGGACATCAATTGCCAGTATACACTTCAGCACCACGGAGAGCGAACGTCCGTCTACATTTAAGAACCATGGAGAGTGGTCACCTGTCTTCACTTCAGCACCATGGTGAGCAAGCGAGCACCGTGCTCTACACTTCAGCGCTATTGCTTTAGATCAGGGGTAGGCAACTCTGGTCCTGGAGGGCCAAAGCCCTGGAGGTTTTCCATCCTACCTGATCGGTCTCTTCTGGTGGTGATCTACCTGAGGCCAGGTGTGAATGTTCTGAGATTCACTTGGATGGAAAACCTTAAGGACATCTGCACTGCAGGACTGTAGTTGCCTACCCCTGCTTTAGACAGTTGCCAACAGCAAAGCAACTGACTCATCTTCTCAAACTGTTTCATGAATTTGAGGCAATTAAGCCCAGTCCTGAGGAGAACATCAGAAGATGCCATGTGAGGCCACATGGTCGGCGTTTGGCACGACTTGCACCGGCTTGTCAAGCGGTGACCTGATTAACAGAGAGCACCGACACCACCACAGCTCACCACAGTATCTGCTCGTCAGAAAGACATACCAAAGCTGAGCTCCAAAACATGCTATTACGTGAAGAGGAACCAAAAATGGTGCAGCTACAGTACTACAGTGCACTCTTTGATGGAGAAAACTGACAGTAAGTTGCACCAACTCATCACAACTATAAAATTGGTTAAAAGAAGACCACGTGGCACAAAATAAAGCTCCAGTGATGACTAAGGTGCACTGTTAACTACATCAGCACTATTTTCTGAAGGCTTCTGCTCATTGGTGATGTAAGAGGTCACTCCCGATGTAATTTTTTGGAGATCAAGTGCGACGAAGAAGAGGAAGCAGTTAACTCACCCCTGCAGCTCCTTGACGGAGACAGAGATTTTGAGGTTGTGTCCCAGCACATAGAGGGCGGTGAGGATGTCGGCCCACTGCACCATCTCCCCCAGCGGCCCCCCCTTCAGCACCTTCGGGCTAAACACGTCACCCGACTCCTCCGTCAGGAAACCCACGTGCACCAGGATCTGCAGAGAAAAACAAGATGATGCAGTTGGTGATAAATAACTATAAATATCTACATGTTTTTAGGAGGATAAGAAGAGTTTTGGTGGCTTAGAATAAAGACAGAGAGAGAGAATCAGAAAGAATATCCAAATCTACAACACAGAATCAGTTTAAACCTGAATAAAAGTGGACTCCAGAAATCCAAAATCATATAACATAAATGAGAAGCTTAAATGAAGACATCCTTTAAAAAAGGAACCCTCACATATTTTTGGTAAATTAACAACTGAAAGGATGGTTTATGGGGGATTGTTTTGGGTTCTTTTACAAGTTAACTGAGCTTTTATGACAGTATATAGTTAGAAGGAGAGAGAGAGACTAGATGAAGATGGAGGAAGAATCAAAATTGAAAGAAAGAAAGCAAGACAGAAAGAAGTAATGATAGTAATGAATGCGTAAAGTTCCAGTTTGCCAATTTGACCACAGAGGTTCCTAAAAGTCCAAAACTGACTTCAGTCCAGCAGTTTTTCTCCGATAAACACAAAGCACAGCATCCGTTTTCAGTCAGCAATCAGCAGAGCGTGGCGGAAAAGACGAGATAAGTCGCCGCTAGCCGGCCAGGACACGCTTGGATACCGCTGTTTGCAAAACGTCCTTGGCTAGTCCATGAAGTTAGCGCAAGGTGGGAGGGATAGCAACCGTTGTGACAGGTGATAGATCGTTGTTACCCCCGGCAACCCGCTTGATGACATGGTCATGGTTGCTAGTGTAAATGGAATGCCAATGAGCTATGTGGTAGCGTAAAGTCAGGCTACACTGCTCAAGGTAAAAATTAAAACAAAATGTACTGTCAGTTTTTGTCTTAATCACCTGTAAACAATGAAGGTAATTTTGAGAACTAAACATATTCTGTAAAAACAAAATCCATATAGTTTAGCGATAAATGTTAAACTACAATTTTTATATTAAGTATTTTATAACGGTATACGTACTACACTTAAAAAAGGGTGAATAGAGGCAGCTGGCATTCCCTCCAGAGACCGGAGCCACGTCCAGGGCTGAAGTGACCCCTCCGACCCCCAGCTGGTGCCCACAGATGGTGCAAAGACTCCATTCGGCTAACAGCAGCATCATACCCGCGCTCCGACCCGCTCTAAATGCCCGATTATGCGTCTGCGAGGTCAAAGCGATGACGGAACGCGGCAGCCCGTGACCGTGCATTGTCCTTTTACGTTAGCTTTAGACGAACTGTTGGAGGTCGTGCCAGAATATGGAGTCGCCTCGATCAAAATCTTGTTGTTGGCTACAGTATAAACCCTAAACTAACATATCGCTTTCAATTTTAAAGGTTGAAAATGTGTTGATTGTTGGAGCAGATTCATGATGAACAATTGCTGTAAAATCAGTTATTTCCCTACAGTGTATTACTGTATTTTTTTAGAGAAAGGCTGTAAATCTTTGCTTTCAAGTTGTTTCGTTGCAAATATAGTAATATTGCATAGACCTAAATAGGGGAGGAAGCTGAAAAGATTTGATCAATATCAATGCCGTTGTTGATTCTGCCTATCAATCCTTATCAATTCTCTTATCAATTCCTGAGTAGTTTTTTGAGTGCCAAAAAGTAGTTGTACACAGTCTTCCACACCAAAAGCAACCATTTTATTTTTCCAAAAATATCTGCACAAGACTGTAAACATGAACACATTCATATTGATATTATTATGTTGTTATTATGTAGAGACATTTTATGGCTTAGTACCATGAAGAAGAATAAGGTTAGTGCAGGTGGAAACACTTTTTTATTCATTTGGAATCCATCAGGATATACAATAAAATTATTTTATAACAAATCATGCATTTTTCTATATTTATTTTTAATCTCAAACGTTATAGAATGGAATAAATATTTTCTGAATAATTGAAAATTTTGGCAGTTTTTGAGCATTTGGACTCATTTTGTCCTATAACTAATTTTTGACTCATTTCTGGGAGAGAAGTACATTTTTGTCATGAGGGCGTTCCATATGAGAGCCACGGCACAATAGCGCTGTGGACACGCGTCAGGAGTAAATAAATATCAAATTTCTGTGTATTTGTCTATCAAATACTGTGAGTAGAAGGCTGGTTGTAGTTATTTATCAGCTAAAATATGTTTTGTCCGTAATGAATGGGAAGATTTAACTGAACTGGAACATTTTAGTGAATGTTGGACGTCCTTGTGAGAGTCGTTTGTGCTAACAAATGCAGTATGTGTTTATGTAGTGAAAAATATCATTTATGCGTCATGATTCCTCCTGGTTGAAGTTCAAATCGCAGAGAGTGTGATGTAATATTTGCTCTTGTCGCCTCATGACGTCATTCGAGCTTAAAGGAGCAAGATCAGCTGATTTACTGAATGTAACGTATCCAAATCTACAGAAAAAAATGATGTGTGCTACGTGTGAACTCTACACAGTCTACTTGGTGGTGAACTGAGGAGCTACACCAACACACCATGCCGTCTCCACTGATTCAACACACAAGCAAATCACCCTGCACATCACACATTCTCTGCTCCAAACATTTTAGCTGAATTTTAGGCTACGTTTTAGACAACAATGCCGCAGCAAAAGTCTGAAAACACAATTTCTCCAGACCTTCAAATTACTCATAAGACTCTCCAGCAACATCTAAACCTGCTGCAGTTTCTCTTCTAGAAGAATGAGATGTGAGTTTTCGTTTCTTTTGTTCACCTCAGGCAGCTCTGCGATTTTTTTCTCACAGTGGTAAAAGATTTCTCCGAGTTGTTTCGCGTTTTGCTTTCCACTTTCACACAATATAAAGCTGAAGGATCACTGCGCTGCAGAAGTCTGCTGGGAAACGAGTGCGGAAAAGAGGAGAAAACACCAGGCTGTTCCACCACCGAATTGCTCAGGGAAAACTGAAGGATAAGAACAGACTACAAGGAAATAAAAAGCTCCATTCGTAGCATTATTTCTCCATAACGAAACGGCATTATGTATTTTAATAAATTCACTCCCCTTTACGCAAAGGAAATTGGAATAAAGATAAATTAACAATCTCCATCTAAATTAGATTATCTCTTCTTACAATGATCTCCTACTAAAATAATCTTCTGCAACTTAATTCTATTCAGGAAAATATTATATATTAAGTAATATTTTAATAGTTTAAAACTTTTGTTTTATTTATTATGTTTATGGAAATCAATCTTTAGAAGTTATCAACTTTAAGTGTGAAATTATAGCATAAATTGACTAGAATGTTTTGAAAATATAGTTTAATATATGGAGTATGATGATTATGGATAATGCATGTTCTTTATTAGATATGTTTATAATTATGTTACTATATAAATTATTAAAAAATCAATTATGTCAAAATGTTACTAGGATATATTATAAAAGTATAAATATAATGTAATAAATTTATATTTATAAAAATATAAATTTATATTTTATAAAATATTATTATTATTATTATTATTAATAATAATAATAATAATAATAATAATAATAATAATAATAATAATAATAATAATAGAATTAAAACATTTACATCATTTACATACAATAATTAGAATTATTATTAATTTGAATTTATCAAAAATATTAATTGGAATAATATATATTTATATTTGTAATGAAAAAATGTTCTTAACTTTATATTTAATAAATAATTTCACCTATATACAATATAATATAATATAATATAATATAATATAATATAATATAATATAATATAATATAATATAATATAATATAATATAATATAATATAATATAATATAATATATCTTAACAACAATAATAATAATGTCGATGTTTTTCCTAGTAAATATCTTTATATAGAAATAGATAAATAGATTGATCGATAGTTAAATGTTCACTGCAACAATTTGTGTGCAAATAATTCAACATTGTAACTATATACAATGTAAGTTAATATGATTTAAGTGTGTTAACATGATTTATTGATCAAATCATCTCCACGGTGAACCCTCTGGCACTAATCTAAGCTGATGCCACTCTCTCGAGACCTCCACTACTCATCCGTAAGATCTGATTTTTGGAAATTACACCCTCCCTGGTCCCCATTCGCTGATGTTCTTTATCATCGGCAGACGGGACAACGACTTCGGCCTTGCGCCGCCTCCTTAATACGGCTGATAAAAGACTCGGGACAGGCGAAAGAATGGAAACGCAACAGCTGCTGTTGAGATAGCGAGTAAAGTTGGGAGATAAAATAAAATCCATTTTGCTGTCCAAGGCAAGAGAGCGAGAGGAGATAAATCAGAGACTGACACTATTTTTGGGGCGCTCGTTAACTTAGTCGGGACGGAACGAGGGATGGGTTGCACAGGAGGAGACGACATGAGTTTGGTACTGAAAATGGATCTACAAAATCCCAAAGAATTTCCCCAAATGCTCTGAGGATGCTCCAATTTGGAGTCAGTCTGAGCAGAAAACAACGTAGGTTTATTGTAAAAGGGGATCACACTGCAAAAATGTGTAATTCAACTTAAAACAACCATTTAGAAATGTTTAATGAGTAATGATTTGCCATTGTGAACAAACCACAGCACAACACACTGTTTACCATGAAATGTGCTTAAGGACGGTACCTCAAAGGTACCTTTGCAGACTGAGATTGAACCAGCGACCTTCCGGATAAAGGGCCAACTCTCCAACTGTTACACTGTATGATAATGTAAACTATGATGTTTAAACTACTTAGAGACCAAATTAGAACCAAAATCTGCACAGAGCAGTCGGTAAACTTCATGTAAGTTTATTAAAGGCTGTATCTTTTTAAGCCAGTCTAAAATAATACTGGTTTACTAGCACTGGCTACTCATAACAGTACTGTATTTTGGCTGGTTTTACTTGGCTTTTCTGGCACCAGTGAAACGGCGGTGCGAAGCGACCCGTAATCCTCCGAGAGAGATAAAAGGTTTAGTGAGAAAGATACAGCTATGGCGAGCATTGCTGGAGGTAAACAGGTCCTCGAAGTGCCAGAAAATAACCTCCTCGGGCGCAGATCCACAGATAAGGCGTAGCGGCCGGTACAGAAACTTGAGCCCTGCGACAGGTGAGGCCCTCCTGAGAACCCGGCTCAAAAGGGGCTCTTTCACAGTGCTAAGCGAGCCTCGCGGCGAGATGAAGAGCGAAGTGTGACTGACTGATGGGGGGGCGTGTAAAGGG
Organism: Distichodus sexfasciatus; assembly: GCA_032718565.1. Lineage (NCBI taxonomy): Eukaryota > Metazoa > Chordata > Actinopteri > Characiformes > Distichodontidae > Distichodus > Distichodus sexfasciatus. Next base: position 15,718 of record JAVGVS010001415.1, read on the forward strand.
ATTAGCCATGGCGAAATTGAGCCCTGCTGCTGCTGCTGCTGCTGAGCTGGAAGAGGAGATTTCTGAGCCCGGCCGAAAATGGCGTATCACACATCGCCATCTGAGATCACGTCAGCGCCGAAATAAACGCAAACATTGGTTTCTCATGAATTCCTAATGCTAATTTCTGCCAGAGCCGGGTCTCGCGATAAGGTGGATCACATTTACGATAAAGCTGCTTGTGTGTTTTTTTCACAAAAAAACCTATTTAATTTCTGATGCTAAAGCTGCGTTTTCCTTCCAAGACTTTCAACCATCACTACCACCATTGGGTCCCTGAGTAAGACCATTTAACCTCAAATTGATCTCAGGTACACACGTCTTTTTAAAGGTCTATAACCATCGTAAACTTCAATGTTTGATGGATGGATCTAAGTAGTGCTAGTTTCTACATGTAAAAACACTGTTTATGTCAAAAAATCTTAAACACCCCCAACGCCAAATAAAAACTAAAATCCTAACAGCATCCTGTCAGAATTCAATGTTGGTGTAACTGTTAGCAAAATGAATATATTATGCAAGAACCTCTGTGTTCAATCCAGATCTGACTTCTAAAAAGCCTGTGACACCAACACAACCTCAAATCAGTTTAGAGAACATCATATGCATAAATAAAGCTGGTTTTATACAAAAATAGCAACATTATTTAAATCTAATGCTGGATTAAGTCTGGCTGCACCCAGCCATTACCATTATGCTAATGTGTTCTCGCTCCCAGATTTCTGTGCATTTTTTTTTTTTGGCCAACTTGTTCTTTAACAGATGTTACGTCAGTCTCTCTTGGCCACGCTTATTGCTCATGAATGTTTCATGCAGGTTTTATACATTTAGTCAGACTCGTTTTACATACCCCAAACCAATCAGAGCCTATTCTGCTCTTTTCCAGGGAAAGACGAGTGTGTGTGTGTGTGTGTGTGTGAGAGAGAGAGAGAGAGAGAGATCAGGACTGTGCTGAAATGCATGAGATATTAGATGTGCTGGTATTGTTTTAAGTCTTGTTTTAAAGTTAATCTTAAGTTTGGGCTTAGAATTGATATAATGATTAAGAGGGATAAGGTAAGAGAATACATTAGATTGAGCTTAAAGAGAAAATTAGATTCTGTTTAAATTTTGGATTAGCATTACATTGTGCCAAATCGGTGTGTTGGTTGATATCCTGGTTCGGTTTCTCACCCTCTTCTGCTCTCTCCAGCGCCGGTGCAGTTTAAGGTCGAGTCTCTGGGCAGCTGTCGCCCACTGCGATGCCAACCTGCGGATTCTCCTCTTCATGAAGCTCAGAGACTCTTTACCCGTGCCAACCTGCTCCAGCAGAGAGTTCAGATCCGTACGGAACGCAGCCTAAAGAGAGAGAAAAAGACAGAAAAAGAGTGGGAAAGAGAAGGAGAGACACATTCACATCTTTGAGGAGGCATTTAGGAGGTTTTATTGTTTTGTTAGCAATATTTTAGTTAAATCAAATTTGGTTAGTAGTGTTCTTCACCATTTGGAGATTGTTCTTGGGAACAAATCAGGTCAGAATCTTCATGAAAAACTTTTTGTTTGACTGAGTTTTAGAACAAATATCTTCTCAGAACTCCTGTTTGGCATCACAACTGAGTTTTCAGCAATTCATATTTTTATTAAATATTTACATTTACAGCATTTGTAGAAGCTCTTATCAAACTCCCATTTCTAATTTCAAGGGACAGTCTCCTAAAAGCAACTTGGGGTTAAAGACCTTGCCTTTAAGAGAGATGCTTTAAAACTGGGAGGAGAGCAAATAGAAAGAGACAGAGAGAGATGCACTCAGACAGACAACATACTGCAGTCTCAGGAGAGGCCCCGAGAACTACACTGCTCCAACTGTCAGACTGAATGTGTGTGTGTTTACTCATCTTCAGCTGTGTGTGTGTGTGTGTTTATATGTTCATGTACAGTTCCTGTACTATGTGACTACGTATCTAGACATGCAGACGGATAGATAGATGCATAGACGCACAGATGGATGGACAGATAGATGGATGGATGGGTGAGGGAGGGAGGGTGAAGTGAGGAAGGATGGATGCATGAAGGAGGAAGGGATGGACAGAGGGATGGGTGATGGAAGCAGGGGAGGGAGAGGGATGGATGGATGGATGGATGGAGGGGAGGGAGGGAGGAATAGAGGGGTAGATGGATGGAGGGAGGGAGGTAGGGATAGAGGGAGGTATGAATGGATGGAGGGATGAAGGAGGAGGAATGGATGGAGGGATGAGTAATGGAAGCAGGGAAGAGTGATGGGAAGCAGGATATGGTTGGAGAAGGAGGAGAGGCAGGGTGGGGAAGTGAGGGAGGGGGAGGCAGGGAGGGTGAAGTGAGGGAGAGGGATGGATGGATGGATGGATGAAGGGGAGGGAGGGATGGGCGGAGGATGAAATGATGGAAGCAGGGAAGGAGTGATGGAAGCAGGGAGGGAGGGTAGAAAGTGATAGAGGGATGGATGGATGGAGGTAGATGCAGAAGTGAGGGAGGAGGTGATGGATGAAGGAGGGAGGAGTGATGGAAGCAGGGAGGAGAAAGGGATGAAGCTTGAGGATGGTTGGAGAAGAGGAAGGAGGGAGGGTAGAAGTGCTGTGGATGGATGGTAGAAGTGAGGGAGGGATAGAGTGATGGAAGCAGGGAGGGAGAGAGGGATGGAAGCAGGGATGGTTGGATGGAGGGAGGGATGAAGGAATGGACGGATGGAGGAAGTCAAGGGTGATGGAGAGAGGAGGGGAGTGAGGGATGGATGATTTCACCCACATTTCATCCATGGAGTGGAGGAAGGAGGGAGGGTGAGGGATGGAAGCTTGAGGTGGTTGGATGGAGGGAGGGATGAAGGAATGGGCCGGATGGAGGAAGTCAAGAGGTGATGGAGGAGGAGTGAGGATGGATGATTTCACCCACATTTCATCCATAGTGGAGGAGAGGGAAGGAGGAGGGAGTGAGGGATGGAAGCAGGGGTGGTTGGAGGGATGGGCGGATGGGTGGAGGGATGGTTGGAGGGAGGGAGGGAGGGAGGGAGGGATGAATGGATGGAAGGATGGATGAACGGAGGGATGGAGGGATGGAAGCAAGGAGAGAGGGAGGGAGTGAGGTATGGATGGATGGACAAATAGATTTCACCACATTTCATCCAAAAAAATAGGCAAAATCGCATTTATATCATTAATTTACATACGATTTATGATTTTAGCTCTTAATCTAACTGTTATCGCATCTTAACCAGAGACATGGTCTAATCCTAACCTTCAACTTCAACCTGCCAGTCATAATGACAAATAAATCACATCTAATCAACACTAAACCAAATCCAAGAAACCTGACCACAGTCTAAACTCAAGCATAAATTTCATCAACAGTAATCTAATCCCAATCTAAACCTAGAGATAAAATTTGTAATCCACCCAAACACACACGCATACACACACACATGCAAGAGCATGAAACAAATCTACATAATCGTGATTGCCCAGCATTACAAATATAAAAAACGAATATGTAAATGCAGAGCTCACACACACACACATCATGATAAATCAGCTTTAGTAGCCTATCAAATAGCACCTGAGATTCAGGCTGCGTGAGGCATTAGAGTGAACACTTAAAAATGCATAATGCACAAGACGTGCCAGGAGCTACTGGTGTGTGGGCGTGTGTGTGTGTGTGTGTGTGTGTGTGTCTATGAGCAGATATACAACCTTAGAGGAGAGGAAGTTCATAAAGAGATAGATACAGCACAAGGATTCTGTATTTATAAATATTTATATAGTGATATGTATTGTTAGTTGCTTGGAGACAAACAACAAAATTTATATAATGTTAGAAGCAGATACTGGGGTGTGTGTATGTGTGTATGTGTGTGTGTGAGTCTCACCTGTCGTTTGGGAGCACTCTTGTGTAGTGCAGCAGTGCTGCTGCTGCTGCTGTGGTTCCTCCAGGCCAGCGGGGGGCAGAACCACTCCACCTCACTCAGGTAGATGAGGAAGAACAGTCAGGCTCCACCCCGTGAAAGGCGTGCTTGGTCCCGGCGTCCACCGCCCTCATCCACTGCAACACACACACACACAGTAAAACCATAATGCACTGGTTTGAAAAGGGTCTATGAAGGTAGTTTTGTAGCATTGCTCTATAAAAAGACTAATATCGTCAATATTAAACTACAATTTAAAAAAAAACAAAATAGATAGATAGATGAATAGACAGACAGATAGATGGTAGATGGATAGACAGATAGATGGACAGAT
>JAVGVS010001416.1:0-21687 GCA_032718565.1 Distichodus sexfasciatus
GATAGATAGATAGATAGATAGATAGATAGATAGATAGATAGATAGATGGATGGATGGATGGATGGATGGATGGATGGATGGATAGTGATAGATAGTGAGAGAGGGAGACAAAAGAGTGAAAATCAAATAGATGGAATTTGGAATACAACAGCGATGGAGAGAAAGAACAAGGATAATTGTGTATTTTAACGTCTGCACTCAAATGTGTATAAAATTCTGATACTGAAGCCTGGATAAAATTACTGCTGCACACACACACACACACGCACACACACGCACACACACGCACACACACGCACACACACACGCGCACAGGCGTTTGTCTCAGCGCTGCATGTAACAGATACATCAGCAGCTGTCTGTGTCCTTGTGGGAATCTAATTGAGTTGAAACACAGTATTTTCCCACCGCTGTTGCGTTATCCGCGAGAGGCAGCGCTGGCGCCCAGCTACAGCATGAAGATGTAATTTGGTGCAAGAGAGAGCGCTGCACCAGAGCCTCACACACACACACACACTCATCCATTCACACCTGTCACTTCAGCAGGTAGTTAAGATGCAGGTCGTATGTTTACCCCCGGCACAGTGGGCAGTTACGCCTTAGTTACCACGAGAACCACACGCTCCTGAACCACAACTCCCACAACGCACCTGTTCCTCAATTCCCACAATGCATCTGTCCCATGATTGTGCAGAGGTTATTCTATCTAACCACTCATCCCTCCAGCTATTAATACAATCTATCTGTGTAATCTGCTTATCTCTCTGTATGTCCATTCATTTCCATCCATCCATCCATCCATCCATCTATCCTTCTAGGTAGCTAGCTATCTGTTTCTCTGCCTGTTCATCCATTCATCCATCCATCCACTCTCTGTCTTTCTGTCTATCTATCTGGGTAACTATCTGCTTCTCTGTCTCAAACTTTCTTACTACTTATTTTCCTGTATATTTGTATGCCAACTCCAGCAGCATAGTCGAGTGCCGCGTTGCCGTGTGATGACGTTATTAACTTCTACAATCTGCTCTAAAGTGCCCCGGCGGACCGCGTTTCCCAGCATGCACCGCCATCCCGCTGACGTTAACAGCATTAAGGCTATCAGAAGCAGGGGTCAGGCGAGAGACCCTGTGTTGATTCGGCCCGTGTTCGTCTTAATCAGCCCCTCGGTGGCCAATTAGAGGCGGCAGGCGCCCCCTCAACGGCCAATCAGGAGGCCGACGTGGCGCGAGAGTGCCCCATTAAGCCTTTTAGCACTCTTAGAGTGATCGTGAGGCGATCTCCGATCGCGAAGAGTTTCGGAAAGTCGGCACTGGGCCAATTCTGAGAGAGAAAGAACGACACGGAGGGAAAGATAATGATGTAAAGAGAGGGGAGAATGAAGAGAAAGTATGTTTAAAGCCCCAACTTGTAATAACGTCTTCCCTCTGGGGAGAAGCGCTTTTATTGAAAATAAATGTCTTACAAAATTACGTCTAAAACGTCTTCCTCTATTGCCCGCCTTCGTTTCTCAGACCTGAGTTGTGTTGTGAATGTTGACAAAAGTTTGGTGCAGTTGGTAGTGTAGTGGTTAGTGGTTTGGACCTTGTGGTTGGTTCAAATCCCAATCTTTTAAAGGTAATTTAACAAATACTGATTTGACACCATCACATCCATTCATATCAAATCACAAAATCAACTAAAATTTCATCTGACATGTTTAATCCTGAGCTCAAGCAGACATTGAAATAAAAATATACCTTTACTGAAATATAAAACTAGCAATACAAAGAAAGAGCAGAAGAGAGGAAGCGAGGAAGTATACTTAATGCCAAAATCTGTAAATAACAGCCTCCTGCTGAGGGACTACGCTTTTATTAAAAACAAACATCTTACAAAAGATGTGAATATCACACTGCTCATTACTGTAGACACACACACACACACTTCCTACTGTCTCAGGATGCCTACTACACGACACAGAACACACACACACACACCGCTGGCCCGCACAGCCGGCCGTCTGGAGTTTGGTTTCATCTCTCCGCCCAAATCAGGACATGAAAGAATCCTTTGTAGAATCAAATACAATTAAGATCTCTACAGTGTGTGTGTGTGTGTGTGTGATGTGGTTAACGAGGCAGAACGGACTCCAGGGACTCCATCAAGGACGCCAAATTTTCTCCTGCTGCTTTTTGTCTACAGCAACCTCTACAACAACTGATTATTTTTTTAAAATCCTACCCTATATCTTTCGCTTCTTAGGTTTATAGTCACAGATATTTTTATATATACACTGCCCTCCAAAAGTATGGAAGTGCCCCTAGCAAAGTGGGGTTTTGGATGATATCAGCAAAAATCCTCATCATTTTTTGGTGCAAATACATTAAAGTAACTTGACATTATCTTTGGATACCAGCAATAATAATTTTTATTTTGATTACATAATAATGGCAATATATACATGTCAAACTCAGACATGCCCCTCTGCCAGCTGTGATGTCTGGTTTCTGGTTTAAACTTGGCCCCGGTTTTTAAAACCTATATCACACCCACTGTGAAGCATGGAGGTGGCAGTGTGATGGTCTGGGGCTGTTTTGGAGCAGAAAAAGTTGGTGACCTGTATCATGTCCAAGGAATATTGAACCAGCATGGATATCACAGCATTTTGCAACGACATGCTGTTCCTTCTGGTCAGCGCCATATTGGTCACGGCTTCACCTTCCAACAAGACAATGACCCCAAGCACACTTCCAAGCTGTGCAAATCCTCTTTGGAGAGGAAACAGTCAGCTGGCATCATGTCTCTTAATGGAATGGCCTCCCCAATCACCCGACCTCAACCTAACTGAGCTACTATGGGAGGAACTGGACCGTGATGTCCGTAGGAAGTGTCCAACCAGTGTGAATCATCTTTGGGCAATCCTTCAGGCAGCTTGGAAAAATATATCAAGTCAATGTTTGAATAAACTGACAGCTCAGATGCCCAGATTATGCAGAGCTGTAAGAGCTGCTAATGGTGGATATTTTGATGAATCCAAAATGTAAGTATTTTCTGTGTATAAAGTGTTCAATAAACTGTTTATGTAATAAAACATGTTTTCGTGGTTTGTGTCATCCCGTATCAGTGCAACATTATCACAAATTAAAAAGGATTCATGGCAATACTGCCCAAAACCCCACTTTTCTAGGGCGTTTCCAAACTTTTGGAGGGCAGTGTAATTACAGAGACAGTTTCCCTAATAGTACCACAAATTATTGATAGCGTTAGCACTACCATAACTGGGTCCCTGAGAGCAACTTGAGGTTAAGGGTGTTGCTCAGAGACCTAATGATGGTAGCGCTGGAGGTAGGATTCAAACACACAACCTCCAGAGGCCATGAGAACACATCACATATACATACATATATACTGCTTCTCATCTGGGATTATTATATTTTCCACCACACCTGTGGACTTGTCACTGCACATTTGGAAAAAAAATTTTGGCAGTGCTTCGGGACCGTACCTTGCTCATGAGTGGTACCTTTACCCTTCGATCATGGAGCTAACTCAAAATTTCACGCTTGTTCATGCATTAAGGTGCCAGTCCAGATCCAGGAAGGAGTCTCCGTCTCCAGATGGACCAGACTCTAGTTCCTGTCCTTCTCATCAAGCCCTAAATTGCTAGATAAGGATTACTTGAGAGCTTGAGAAGGATTATTTATAGAGCTTTGTTCAAATTGTGGGTGGCATGGTAACGCAGTGGTTAGTGCTGCCACCTCACAGCGAGGAGGTCCTGGGTTTGACCCCCGAATCGTCCGTAGGGTCTTTCTGTGTGGAGTTTGCATGCTCTCTCCGTGTTTGCGTAGGTTTTTGCAAGGTCTGACCCTGACGCACATTCATGTGATGTCATGAGGTATCTCACTAGGATAAAATTCACTGCGGCAGGTGTTAAGCAGGTACATAATGTCTAACGGCTAAAACAAAGGAATACAAGTGATGCATTTGTGTATAAATGATATTTCCTGTGGTGTCTAGTCTGGTTTCTGGAGAGCCTGTCAAACTTATCTCTACACGCAGGATAACATTATTATCCCCAGGTTTTTATCATTTTTTCATAAATGTGCTAGAGAATACATGGTGATTTAAATCAATACGAGTAAAACCTCAGATGATTACATCTTCCCACGTTTTTGCTTCAACAAACTCTGTAAAAAAAAAAATCAATATCCATCTCGTATTTTAACAGAGTGAAAAATCCCCTTCGGTTCTCCGAGTCTCGCTCGCTCGCTTACTCAAGTATGTTTTGGCAAATGAAGGAGTTTTGCTCTGCGGCAATGCGAAATCTCCAAAGGAATGTGTTGAATTCTGTCAAGTTCCCTACTTCGGGAGTGGAAATTATAACACCACCAACAATATGCAACTAATCCTCCTGCTTTATAAAAGATGTGGAGAGTAAAAATGAATTTAGTTCATCAGGGATGATATTCTGGCTCATGACAGAAATGATGTTGGGTCAGTGCTGGTCAAGACAGTTAATGATATTCCCCTTAGCGTCAGGTTTTCACGATTTCATCAAATAAGAGACATTTCGGTAGCGTGACAGTTAGGGAGCTAGCCTACTGTTTCTGCTAATAATATTAACCTAGCTGTTAAACTATGAGATCCTGAATTCATTTTAAGCTCACACCAGGAAAAAACTAAGGACAAGAAAAGTAATGGCACAGCTCTCCCTAATGGTGGCGCCCACATATGGTTATAATGGGAATAACATTCCCCCGGTGGCCGAAATACGAAATTACAACATTAATGGTGGCACCCCCTTGTGGCCAAAATATAAAATTATGCATTATTGGTGGCACACACTGTGGCCAAAATATGGAATCACAACATTAAAGGGGCACGCCCTTGTGGCCAAAATATGGAATCACAACATTAAAGGGGAACGCCCTTGTGGCCAAAATACGGAATTACAACATTAATGGTGGCACCCCCTTGTGGCCAAAATATACAATTACAGCATTATTGGTGGCACACACTGTGGCCAAAATATGGAATCACAACATTAATGGTGGCACCCCCTTGTGGCCAAAATATACAATTGCAGCATCATTGGTGGCACCCCCTTGTGGCCAAAATACGGAACTACAACATTAAAGGGGCATGCCCTTGTGGCCAAAATACAGAATTACTACATGGTGGCGCCCCCTTGTGGCCAAAATATAAAATTACAGTGTTATTGGTGGCTCCCCCTTGTGGCCAAAATAGGGAAGGACAACCTTAATGGTGGCACGCTCTTGTGGTTAAAATATGGTATTACAACATTAATAATGGCACCGCCTTGTGGCCAAAAAATAAAATTACAGCATTATTGGTGATGGCCCCTTGTGGCCAAACAGGAAATGACAACCTTAATGGTGCACCGTCCCTTGTGGCCAAAATATGGAATGACAACCTTAATGGTGGCATTGATGATGAATTTTCCTGGCATGTGGCATGCTGAATTGATCCCGCAGCTTATTTATTAATCCATCTACCATGAACACATCTTCACTTGCAGCTAGTGATTGGTTTCCGATGCAGAAGTCACGGTGGGGGATGAGATCAATCGCTAGGGCCTGTTGGCGGCGGTGACAGCGGCAGCATGCTGACATCACTCAGGGCTAAAGTGGTGGCGTGTTTTATAAGGCGGATGTGGAGGTGTGCGGGACACTGACGGCATAAGTTATTCACGACGCCATGGAAACGCCACGGAGACAGATAGTGACGTTAGGTGCCTCTCCGCCCGAATTATGGGGCGTTGAGGCAGTAAATCTGCCCTGGTTGAGAGAAGCAAGACAGCCTTCACACGTTTGGCAGAAGCTCACTCTCTCCTAGTCTTTTTCTCTCTCACATTCTCTCTCTCTCTCTCTCTCTCTCTCTCTCTCGTTTTCATCTTTGCTTTCACCTTTACTTCTTTCTTTCACTTTATCTTCTTCATCTCTTCTCTCTTTTGGTCTCTTTTCACTTCATCTTCCAGAACATTAGCTTCAACTTTACCTCTCTCAGTCTCTTTTTCCTTCTCTCTCACACACACTCATATACTGACTCTGAAACATCCTTTCCTTCTTTCTTTCTTTCTTTCTTTCTTTCTTTCGTCTTCTTCATCTCTTCTCTCGCTCAATCTGGCAGATCATCTTCTACATTAGCTCAGATCTTTTCCTCTTCCCCAGGCTCTCTCTCATTCTCTCATTCTTATGCACCACTCTCTTTCTCAGCCACTCTTTCTCTCTAGTATCTACTCCTCCTATTCTCTCTTCTCCTACCTTTCTCTGACTAGAGAGAGAGCGAGAAAGAGAGATACACAACCTCATGGGAAACCAAGCTACTCTTCCGGCACAACTTTTTCCAAGACAATATGATCACACAAAGACATTTGAACTTTGGAACAACTCTCTAGATGCATTTTGCTTGTGTATATGTAAAATCGTTTCTGGCCTTTTTCTGCACATTTCCAACTTTTGAAGATGCTGTCAAGTGCAAAACACCTTTAACAGCTCCAAACTTTCCCACTAAAGATTTCCTTTTCACCCCGATCAGCACAGTTTTTTTTTTCTGTTTGTGCTCTCAAAACTGGCCAGGGATATGGGCTTTTAGATTGCTTGGCTGACACAATATTAAACTGATTGAGCCATCAGGGGAAGCTTTAGATGCTGGCCCTTTTTGATTTGGTTCGATTTCCTGCACTTCTGCCTTCACGCGTAATGTTAGACTAAAACTTTTCTGGCTTCTGCTTCTCTTTAACTGACAGGAAAATGTTGTGCAGCGCTACCTTCAGCACTTCAGAGTGTTTCTAAGTGTTGGCTAACAGTGGCTTTTGTCAGGTCTGTTCCAACAGGTACTCAATCTGACACCTTTCTTGTCTTCTAAACATTCATGGGGCAGCTGGTAACGTAACAGTTATGGTGTTCACCCCATGATCGGAAGGTCGCTGGTTTGAATCCCGGACTGGTAAAGGTACCATAGAGGTACTCGTGAGCAAGGTACCGTCCCTAAGCACTGTTCCCCGGGTGTGGCCCATGTCAGCTGACCATTGCTCCTTCATGGATGGATCAAATGCAGAGGTCACATTTGGTTGTGGTGCAGTGTGCTGTGCTGTGTTCACAATGACACTCACTTTCAGACACTTTCAAATAATTAAAGCATTTACTTAGAAACAATTATATGGTTGCAGTTTTGTCATTTTAAGAGAAAATCAATCTGGAGCGACAAAAATGGGGTTTAAAGAGAAATACAAGCAAAACGAGAGTTTAAAAAAAAAAAAGAAAAGACAAAGAGAGAAAAACTAAGAAAAAATACAGAAAGATGAGGAAAATCAGAGAAAAACTGAGATAAGTGAAGGAAAATAGAAGAATGAGAGATAGTGTGAATGAGACAAAGAAAGAGACATCCCGAGAGAAACATTATGTATCTGATTTTCTCTAACCGTCATCAACCAAAACCGCATGGTGCCTCTTCCTGAAAGCTTAAAGCGAGTTCTTTCCTCAAAGAAGGATCAAACGAGAAAGGAGGAAGAGGAGGAGGAGGAGGAAGGGAAAGAAGAGAACTTTCGACCACCAAGCTGGAGTCAGCAGAAAAAAATTGAGAGGAATCGCTGGGAAAAAGACAGCTTTTGTTGGACGGAATGCCGCATCGGAAAACATGACAATCATCTGAGAACAATGCCGTGAAAAAAGAAAGAACATCAAGAGATTTGGCATGTTTGACAACACGTCCATCACTCAAAAAAGTCGGCTCCCCATTGTGCTGATGCTGATGGACGATGAAATGCACTTATGCCGTAAAAAAAACTGCACAGACTTGCTGCTTACTGCTGTTTTAGTGCTGGTGAAGCGGGTCAAAGGGTTCAAGAAACGAAATCTCAAATGGGTCCAGAAAACACAGCACAGTTTATGGAAACAATTGACAATTTCAGGGGAAAACTTTGAGCCACTAAGTTAAAATCAAAAACATCAGTCTAGAGAAAGAGGTCTGAGCTGGAAAATTATGGTAACTAGATAAAACCAGTTAAAACTAGTCTGCTTTTCTGAATTGGAATTTATTGGGACATTTTTAATATTCAAGTTTTTCAACGAACCAATGCAAAGAATTTTGGAGAACAAGAATAAAACTATTGCTGGCCAGAGGCATCTTGTAATAAAGTAGGAGAGCTAATATGTGACTCAAAACCAGTCGCTTGTCGTAACGGAGGTTTCCGAGAAAAACGAGCGTTTATGTTGCGTGGGGTAAAATGTTGGATTTTTTGTTTTTAGTGTTTTGAAACAGTGGAAGGTCTATACTGTACTGTTGTGAATAAATTTGGCTGAAAAACTTACCCTTTACATCTTAAAACGTGACTTTCTTGAGGTGAGGAATTCAATTCCAGCAGAATGTTAAAAGTTTGTGTTTTGACCGCTCTACTTCAATATTTACGCTAAATCCACTGGTTGACTAGCGTGAAGATATTTCTCCGGAATCCATCTTCGTCTCCCGAGTTCAGTTAACCTAACGCAGGTAGGCTATCCGTGTGGCTGTGAATGCAGCGTAGGCTACCGTAAATGCAAACGTAGCCGCGACCGCACCAAGCGTCTGTGAGTGCTACGGCGATAGTCAACTTCAAAGGCAGATTTCTCTGTTTCTCACTTGGCGTGACAGGAGAAACCCGACTCCTTTCAATGTTGATATCTCAGTCATATGTCGTCCCATTCATTCCATATAGGTATTGTTTTGAAGCTTGATTTATGCCCTTTCATGAAAACACAATAACTCAATTTTGAAAATTTGCGACAAACGATTGGTTTTGCCGTGCAGAGTCACATATGGCTAGTTACATTAGCCTCATGACACGTGAGTCCCACCTCTCTGGCAAAGAAATTGAAGGTTTACAAGTTTCAGGTAAAAACGCAGTGTTCCAGGTGGGTGTATCTGGTAACCCAAGAACATTTGTTATCTACTCCAAGTTTGCTTGGGGGCTTCGACCTATGCAGCATTCATACTCCTTCAACAAAAGGTTGCCCAACTTAAATATGCTACACTACAGTAAACTCCTGACTGACTGAAGGGAGCATATCATCACAACTTTGAAAGCTTCTGAAAGTTAACTGCACCCCACAGTGGGGAAATGTGACTATTAAACATAAGCCATAAGTATTATTTCGCTATTAGTTGCATCGACATTGTTTAATAAGGTGAGTGATTGTCATTGTGACCACACCACAGGACAGCATCACAGTGTACGATGAATAAAATATGACCTCTGCATGTGACCCATCCATGAAGGAGCAGTAGGTAGCTTGGGGACGGAACCTTGCTCGTGAGTACCTACACCGGTCAGGGATGTGAACTGGTGACCTTCCCATCAGGAGCCGAACGTCCTAACTGTTCAACAACCAACTGTCCCATGTCCTATAAAATACATGTCCTATCATGCCTTTTGTTCGTATTTGTAGAAATCAGCATTAACTTCTCAAGCGGAAAATCCTGGAAGTCAGTAGGTATGAGCGATCAGTCTACATTTCAGCACCAAGGAGAGTAGTCACCTGAATACCTCCAGCACTATGGACATCAATTGCCAGTATACACTTCAGCACCACGGAGAGCGAACGTCCGTCTACATTTAAGAACCATGAAGAGTGATCACCTGTCTTCACTTCAGCACCATGGTGAGCGAGCGAGCACCGTGCTCTACACTTCAGCGCTTTTGCTTTAGATCAGGGGTAGGCAACTCTGGTCCTGGAGGGCCAAAGCCCTGGAGGTTTTCCATCCTACCTGATCGGTCTCTTCTGGTGGTGATCTACCTGAGGCCAGGTGTGAATGTTCTGAGATTCACTTGGATGGAAAATCTTAAGGACATCTGCACTGCTGGACTGTAGTTGCCTACCCCTGCTTTAGACAGTTGCCAACAGCAAAGCAACTGACTCATCTTCTCAAACTGTTTCATGAATTTGAGGCACTTAAGCCCAGTCCTGAGGAGAACATCAGGAGATGCCATGTGAGGCCACATGGTCGGCGTTTGGCACGACTTGCACCGGTTTGTCAAGCGGTGACCTGATTAACAGAGAGCACCGACACCACCACAGCTCACCACAGTATCTGCTCGTCAGAAAGACATACCAAAGCTGAGCTCCAAAACATGCTATTACGTGAAGAGGAACCAAAAATGGTGCAGCTACAGTACTACAGTGCACTCTTTGATGGAGAAAACTGACAGTAAGTTGCACCAACTCATCACAACTATAAAATTGGTTAAAAGAAGACCACGTGGCACAAAATAAAGCTCCAGTGATGACTAAGGTGCACTGTTAACTACATCAGCACTATTTTCTGAAGGCTTCTGCTCATTGGTGATGTAAGAGGTCACTCCCGATGTAATTTTTTGGAGATCAAGTGCGACGAAGAAGAGGAAGCAGTCAACTCACCCCTGCAGCTCCTTGACGGAGACAGAGATTTTGAGGTTGTGTCCCAGCACATAGAGGGCGGTGAGGATGTCGGCCCACTGCACCATCTCCCCCAGCGGCCCCCCCTTCAGCACCTTCGGGCTAAACACGTCACCCGACTCCTCCGTCAGGAAACCCACGTGCACCAGGATCTGCAGAGAAAAACAAGATGATGCAGTTGGTGATAAATAACTATAAATATCTACATGTTTTTAGGAGGATAAGAAGAGTTTTGGTGGCTTAGAATAAAGACAGAGAGAGAGAATCAGAAAGAATATCCAAATCTACAACACAGAATCAGTTTAAACCTGAATAAAAGTGGACTCCAGAAATCCAAAATCATATAACATAAATGAGAAGCTTAAATGAAGACATCCTTTAAAAAAGGAACCCTCACATATTTTTGGTAAATTAACAACTGAAAGGATGGTTTATGGGGGATTGTTTTGGGTTCTTTTACAAGTTAACTGAGCTTTTATAACAGTATATAGTTAGAAGGAGAGAGAGAGACTAGATGAAGATGGAGGAAGAATCAAAATTGAAAGAAAGAAAGCAAGACAGAAAGAAGTAATGATAGTAATGAATGCGTAAAGTTCCAGTTTGCCAATTTGACCACAGAGGTTCCTAAAAGTCCAAAACTGACTTCAGTCCAGCAGTTTTTCTCCGATAAACACAAAGCACAGCATCCGTTTTCAGTCAGCAATCAGCAGAGCGTGGCGGAAAAGACGAGATAAGTCGCCGCTAGCCGGCCAGGTCACGCTTGGATACCGCTGTTTGCAAAACGTCCTTGGCTAGTCCATGAAGTTAGCGCAAGGTGGGAGGGATAGCAACCGTTGTGACAGGTGATAGATCGTTGTTACCCCCGGCAACCCGCTTGATGACATGGTCATGGTTGCTAGTGTAAATGGAATGCCAATGAGCTATGTGGTAGCGTAAAGTCAGGCTACACTGCTCAAGGTAAAAATTAAAACAAAATGTACTGTCAGTTTTTGTCTTAATCACCTGTAAACAATGAAGGTAATTTTGAGAACTAAACATATTCTGTAAAAACAAAATCCATATAGTTTAGCGATAAATGTTAAACTACAATTTTTATATTAAGTATTTTATAACGGTATACGTACTACACTTAAAAAAGGGTGAATAGAGGCAGCTGGCATTCCCTCCAGAGACCGGAGCCACGTCCAGGGCTGAAGTGACCCCTCCGACCCCCAGCTGGTGCCCACAGATGGTGCAAAGACTCCATTCGGCTAACAGCAGCATCATACCCGCGCTCCGACCCGCTCTAAATGCCCGATTATGCGTCTGCGAGGTCAAAGCGATGACGGAACGCGGCAGCCCGTGACCGTGCATTGTCCTTTTACGTTAGCTTTAGACGAGACTGTTGGAGGTCGTGCCAGAATATGGAGTCGCCTCGATCAAAATCTTGTTGTTGGCTACAGTATAAACCCTAAACTAACATATCGCTTTCAATTTTAAAGGTTGAAAATGTGTTGATTGTTGGAGCAGATTCATAATGAACAATTGCTGTAAAATCAGTTATTTCCCTACAGTGTATTACTGTATTTTTTTAGAGAAAGGCTGTAAATCTTTGCTTTCAAGTTGCTTCGTTGCAAATATAGTAATATTGCATAGACCTAAATAGGGGCGGAAGCTGAAAAGATTTGATCAATATCAATGCCGTTGTTGATTCTGCCTATCAATCCTTATCAATTCTCTTATCAATTCCTGAGTAGTTTTTTGAGTGCCAAAAAGTAGTTGTACACAGTCTTCCACACCAAAAGCAACCATTTTATTTTTCCAAAAATATCTGCACAAGACTGTAAACATGAACACATTCATATTCATATTATTATGTTGTTATTATGTAGAGACATTTTATGGCTTAGTACCATGAAGAAGAATAAGGTTAGTGCAGGTGGAAACACTTTTTTATTCATTTGGAATCCATCAGGATATACAATAAAATTATTTTATAACAAATCATGCATTTTTCTATATTTATTTTTAATCTCTAATGTTATAGAATGGAATAAATATTTTCTGAATAATTGAAAATTTTGGCAGTTTTTGAGCATTTGGACTCATTTTGTCCTATAACTAATTTTTGACTCATTTCTGGGAGAGAAGTACATTTTTGTCATGAGGGCGTTCCATATGAGAGCCACGGCACAATAGCGCTGTGGACACGCGTCAGGAGTAAATAAATATCAAATTTCTGTGTATTTGTCTATCAAATACTGTGAGTAGAAGGCTGGTTGTAGTTATTTATCAGCTAAAATATGTTTTGTCCGTAATGAATGGGAAGATTTAACTGAACTGGAACATTTTAGTGAATGTTGGACGTCCTTGTGAGAGTCGTTTGTGCTAACAAATGCAGTATGTGTTTATGTAGTGAAAAATATCATTTATGCGTCATGATTCCTCCTGGTTGAAGTTCAAATCGCAGAGAGTGTGATGTAATATTTGCTCTTGTCGCCTCATGACGTCATTCGAGCTTAAAGGAGCAAGATCAGCTGATTTACTGAATGTAACGTATCCAAATCTACAGAAAAAAATGATGTGTGCTACGTGTGAACTCTACACAGTCTACTTGGTGGTGAACTGAGGAGCTACACCAACACACCATGCCGTCTCCACTGATTCAACACACAAGCAAATCACCCTGCACATCACACATTCTCTGCTCCAAACATTTTAGCTGAATTTTAGGCTACGTTTTAGACAACAATGCCGCAGCAAAAGTCTGAAAACACAATTTCTCCAGACCTTCAAATTACTCATAAGACTCTCCAGCAACATCTAAACCTGCTGCAGTTTCTCTTCTAGAAGAATGAGATGTGAGTTTTCGTTTCTTTTGTTCACCTCAGGCAGCTCTGCGATTTTTTTCTCACAGTGGTAAAAGATTTCTCCGAGTTGTTTCGCGTTTTGCTTTCCACTTTCACACAATATAAAGCTGAAGGATCACTGCGCTGCAGAAGTCTGCTGGGAAACGAGTGCGGAAAAGAGGAGAAAACACCAGGCTGTTCCACCACCGAATTGCTCAGGGAAAACTGAAGGATAAGAACAGACTACAAGGAAATAAAAAGCTCCATTCGTAGCATTATTTCTCCATAACGAAACGGCATTATGTATTTTAATAAATTCACTCCCCTTTACGCAAAGGAAATTGGAATAAAGATAAATTAACAATCTCCATCTAAATTAGATTATCTCTTCTTACAATGATCTCCTACTAAAATAATCTTCTGCAACTTAATTCTATTCAGGAAAATATTATATATTAAGTAATATTTTAATAGTTTAAAACTTTTGTTTTATTTATTATGTTTATGGAAATCAATCTTTAGAAGTTATCAACTTTAAGTGTGAAATTATAGCATAAATTGACTAGAATGTTTTGAAAATATAGTTTAATATATGGAGTATGATGATTATGGATAATGCATGTTCTTTATTAGATATGTTTATAATTATGTTACTATATAAATTATTAAAAAATCAATTATGTCAAAATGTTACTAGGATATATTATAAAAGTATAAATATAATGTAATAAATTTATATTTATAAAAATATAAATTTATATTTTATAAAATATTATTATTATTATTATTATTAATAATAATAATAATAATAATAATAATAATAATAATAATAATAATAATAATAATAGAATTAAAACATTTACATCATTTACATACAATAATTAGAATTATTATTAATTTGAATTTATCAAAAATATTAATTGGAATAATATATATTTATATTTGTAATGAAAAAATGTTCTTAACTTTATATTTAATAAATAATTTCACCTATATACAATATAATATAATATAATATAATATAATATAATATAATATAATATAATATAATATAATATAATATAATATAATATAATATAATATAATATAATATAATATATCTTAACAACAATAATAATAATGTCGATGTTTTTCCTAGTAAATATCTTTATATAGAAATAGATAAATAGATTGATCGATAGTTAAATGTTCACTGCAACAATTTGTGTGCAAATAATTCAACATTGTAACTATATACAATGTAAGTTAATATGATTTAAGTGTGTTAACATGATTTATTGATCAAATCATCTCCACGGTGAACCCTCTGGCACTAATCTAAGCTGATGCCACTCTCTCGAGACCTCCACTACTCATCCGTAAGATCTGATTTTTGGAAATTACACCCTCCCTGGTCCCCATTCGCTGATGTTCTTTATCATCGGCAGACGGGACAACGACTTCGGCCTTGCGCCGCCTCCTTAATACGGCTGATAAAAGACTCGGGACAGGCGAAAGAATGGAAACGCAACAGCTGCTGTTGAGATAGCGAGTAAAGTTGGGAGATAAAATAAAATCCATTTTGCTGTCCAAGGCAAGAGAGCGAGAGGAGATAAATCAGAGACTGACACTATTTTTGGGGCGCTCGTTAACTTAGTCGGGACGGAACGAGGGATGGGTTGCACAGGAGGAGACGACATGAGTTTGGTACTGAAAATGGATCTACAAAATCCCAAAGAATTTCCCCAAATGCTCTGAGGATGCTCCAATTTGGAGTCAGTCTGAGCAGAAAACAACGTAGGTTTATTGTAAAAGGGGATCACACTGCAAAAATGTGTAATTCAACTTAAAACAACCATTTAGAAATGTTTAATGAGTAATGATTTGCCATTGTGAACAAACCACAGCACAACACACTGTTTACCATGAAATGTGCTTAAGGACGGTACCTCAAAGGTACCTTTGCAGACTGAGATTGAACCAGCGACCTTCCGGATAAAGGGCCAACTCTCCAACTGTTACACTGTATGATAATGTAAACTATGATGTTTAAACTACTTAGAGACCAAATTAGAACCAAAATCTGCACAGAGCAGTCGGTAAACTTCATGTAAGTTTATTAAAGGCTGTATCTTTTTAAGCCAGTCTAAAATAATACTGGTTTACTAGCACTGGCTACTCATAACAGTACTGTATTTTGGCTGGTTTTACTTGGCTTTTCTGGCACCAGTGAAACGGCGGTGCGAAGCGACCCGTAATCCTCCGAGAGAGATAAAAGGTTTAGTGAGAAAGATACAGCTATGGCGAGCATTGCTGGAGGTAAACAGGTCCTCGAAGTGCCAGAAAATAACCTCCTCGGGCGCAGATCCACAGATAAGGCGTAGCGGCCGGTACAGAAACTTGAGCCCTGCGACAGGTGAGGCCCTCCTGAGAACCCGGCTCAAAAGGGGCTCTTTCACAGTGCTAAGCGAGCCTCGCGGCGAGATGAAGAGCGAAGTGTGACTGACTGATGGGGGGGCGTGTAAAGGGATTAGCCATGGCGAAATTGAGCCCTGCTGCTGCTGCTGCTGCTGAGCTGGAAGAGGAGATTTCTGAGCCCGGCCGAAAATGGCGTATCACACATCGCCATCTGAGATCACGTCAGCGCCGAAATAAACGCAAACATTGGTTTCTCATGAATTCCTAATGCTAATTTCTGCCAGAGCCGGGTCTCGCGATAAGGTGGATCACATTTACGATAAAGCTGCTTGTGTGTTTTTTTCACAAAAAAACCTATTTAATTTCTGATGCTAAAGCTGCGTTTTCCTTCCAAGACTTTCAACCATCACTACCACCATTGGGTCCCTGAGTAAGACCATTTAACCTCAAATTGATCTCAGGTACACACGTCTTTTTAAAGGTCTATAACCATCGTAAACTTCAATGTTTGATGGATGGATCTAAGTAGTGCTAGTTTCTACATGTAAAAACACTGTTTATGTCAAAAAATCTTAAACACCCCCAACGCCAAATAAAAACTAAAATCCTAACAGCATCCTGTCAGAATTCAATGTTGGTGTAACTGTTAGCAAAATGAATATATTATGCAAGAACCTCTGTGTTCAATCCAGATCTGACTTCTAAAAAGCCTGTGACACCAACACAACCTCAAATCAGTTTAGAGAACATCATATGCATAAATAAAGCTGGTTTTATACAAAAATAGCAACATTATTTAAATCTAATGCTGGATTAAGTCTGGCTGCACCCAGCCATTACCATTATGCTAATGTGTTCTCGCTCCCAGATTTCTGTGCATTTTTTTTTTTTGGCCAACTTGTTCTTTAACAGATGTTACGTCAGTCTCTCTTGGCCACGCTTATTGCTCATGAATGTTTCATGCAGGTTTTATACATTTAGTCAGACTCGTTTTACATACCCCAAACCAATCAGAGCCTATTCTGCTCTTTTCCAGGGAAAGACGAGTGTGTGTGTGTGTGTGTGTGTGAGAGAGAGAGAGAGAGAGAGATCAGGACTGTGCTGAAATGCATGAGATATTAGATGTGCTGGTATTGTTTTAAGTCTTGTTTTAAAGTTAATCTTAAGTTTGGGCTTAGAATTGATATAATGATTAAGAGGGATAAGGTAAGAGAATACATTAGATTGAGCTTAAAGAGAAAATTAGATTCTGTTTAAATTTTGGATTAGCATTACATTGTGCCAAATCGGTGTGTTGGTTGATATCCTGGTTCGGTTTCTCACCCTCTTCTGCTCTCTCCAGCGCCGGTGCAGTTTAAGGTCGAGTCTCTGGGCAGCTGTCGCCCACTGCGATGCCAACCTGCGGATTCTCCTCTTCATGAAGCTCAGAGACTCTTTACCCGTGCCAACCTGCTCCAGCAGAGAGTTCAGATCCGTACGGAACGCAGCCTAAAGAGAGAGAAAAAGACAGAAAAAGAGTGGGAAAGAGAAGGAGAGACACATTCACATCTTTGAGGAGGCATTTAGGAGGTTTTATTGTTTTGTTAGCAATATTTTAGTTAAATCAAATTTGGTTAGTAGTGTTCTTCACCATTTGGAGATTGTTCTTGGGAACAAATCAGGTCAGAATCTTCATGAAAAACTTTTTGTTTGACTGAGTTTTAGAACAAATATCTTCTCAGAACTCCTGTTTGGCATCACAACTGAGTTTTCAGCAATTCATATTTTTATTAAATATTTACATTTACAGCATTTGTAGAAGCTCTTATCAAACTCCCATTTCTAATTTCAAGGGACAGTCTCCTAAAAGCAACTTGGGGTTAAAGACCTTGCCTTTAAGAGAGATGCTTTAAAACTGGGAGGAGAGCAAATAGAAAGAGACAGAGAGAGATGCACTCAGACAGACAACATACTGCAGTCTCAGGAGAGGCCCCGAGAACTACACTGCTCCAACTGTCAGACTGAATGTGTGTGTGTTTACTCATCTTCAGCTGTGTGTGTGTGTGTGTTTATATGTTCATGTACAGTTCCTGTACTATGTGACTACGTATCTAGACATGCAGACGGATAGATAGATGCATAGACGCACAGATGGATGGACAGATAGATGGATGGATGGGTGAGGGAGGGAGGGTGAAGTGAGGAAGGATGGATGCATGAAGGAGGAAGGGATGGACAGAGGGATGGGTGATGGAAGCAGGGGAGGGAGAGGGATGGATGGATGGATGGATGGAGGGGAGGGAGGGAGGAATAGAGGGGTAGATGGATGGAGGGAGGGAGGTAGGGATAGAGGGAGGTATGAATGGATGGAGGGATGAAGGAGGAGGAATGGATGGAGGGATGAGTAATGGAAGCAGGGAAGAGTGATGGGAAGCAGGATATGGTTGGAGAAGGAGGAGAGGCAGGGTGGGGAAGTGAGGGAGGGGGAGGCAGGGAGGGTGAAGTGAGGGAGAGGGATGGATGGATGGATGGATGAAGGGGAGGGAGGGATGGGCGGAGGATGAAATGATGGAAGCAGGGAAGGAGTGATGGAAGCAGGGAGGGAGGGTAGAAAGTGATAGAGGGATGGATGGATGGAGGTAGATGCAGAAGTGAGGGAGGAGGTGATGGATGAAGGAGGGAGGAGTGATGGAAGCAGGGAGGAGAAAGGGATGAAGCTTGAGGATGGTTGGAGAAGAGGAAGGAGGGAGGGTAGAAGTGCTGTGGATGGATGGTAGAAGTGAGGGAGGGATAGAGTGATGGAAGCAGGGAGGGAGAGAGGGATGGAAGCAGGGATGGTTGGATGGAGGGAGGGATGAAGGAATGGACGGATGGAGGAAGTCAAGGGTGATGGAGAGAGGAGGGGAGTGAGGGATGGATGATTTCACCCACATTTCATCCATGGAGTGGAGGAAGGAGGGAGGGTGAGGGATGGAAGCTTGAGGTGGTTGGATGGAGGGAGGGATGAAGGAATGGGCCGGATGGAGGAAGTCAAGAGGTGATGGAGGAGGAGTGAGGATGGATGATTTCACCCACATTTCATCCATAGTGGAGGAGAGGGAAGGAGGAGGGAGTGAGGGATGGAAGCAGGGGTGGTTGGAGGGATGGGCGGATGGGTGGAGGGATGGTTGGAGGGAGGGAGGGAGGGAGGGAGGGATGAATGGATGGAAGGATGGATGAACGGAGGGATGGAGGGATGGAAGCAAGGAGAGAGGGAGGGAGTGAGGTATGGATGGATGGACAAATAGATTTCACCACATTTCATCCAAAAAAATAGGCAAAATCGCATTTATATCATTAATTTACATACGATTTATGATTTTAGCTCTTAATCTAACTGTTATCGCATCTTAACCAGAGACATGGTCTAATCCTAACCTTCAACTTCAACCTGCCAGTCATAATGACAAATAAATCACATCTAATCAACACTAAACCAAATCCAAGAAACCTGACCACAGTCTAAACTCAAGCATAAATTTCATCAACAGTAATCTAATCCCAATCTAAACCTAGAGATAAAATTTGTAATCCACCCAAACACACACGCATACACACACACATGCAAGAGCATGAAACAAATCTACATAATCGTGATTGCCCAGCATTACAAATATAAAAAACGAATATGTAAATGCAGAGCTCACACACACACACATCATGATAAATCAGCTTTAGTAGCCTATCAAATAGCACCTGAGATTCAGGCTGCGTGAGGCATTAGAGTGAACACTTAAAAATGCATAATGCACAAGACGTGCCAGGAGCTACTGGTGTGTGGGCGTGTGTGTGTGTGTGTGTGTGTGTGTGTCTATGAGCAGATATACAACCTTAGAGGAGAGGAAGTTCATAAAGAGATAGATACAGCACAAGGATTCTGTATTTATAAATATTTATATAGTGATATGTATTGTTAGTTGCTTGGAGACAAACAACAAAATTTATATAATGTTAGAAGCAGATACTGGGGTGTGTGTATGTGTGTATGTGTGTGTGTGAGTCTCACCTGTCGTTTGGGAGCACTCTTGTGTAGTGCAGCAGTGCTGCTGCTGCTGCTGTGGTTCCTCCAGGCCAGCGGGGGGCAGAACCACTCCACCTCACTCAGGTAGATGAGGAAGAACAGTCAGGCTCCACCCCGTGAAAGGCGTGCTTGGTCCCGGCGTCCACCGCCCTCATCCACTGCAACACACACACACACAGTAAAACCATAATGCACTGGTTTGAAAAGGGTCTATGAAGGTAGTTTTGTAGCATTGCTCTATAAAAAGACTAATATCGTCAATATTAAACTACAATTTAAAAAAAAACAAAATAGATAGATAGATGAATAGACAGACAGATAGATGGTAGATGGATAGACAGATAGATGGACAGATAAAAGACAGGCGGATGGATGGATGGATGGATGGATGGATAGATAGACGGATGGATAGATGAATAGATAGACGGATGGACAGATAGATGGATAGACAGATGGACAGATAGATAGACGGATAGATAGGTAGATGGATAGACAGATAGATGGACAGATAAACGGATAGATAGATAGATAGATAGATAGATAGATAGATAGATAGATAGATAGATGGACAGATGGATAGATGGATGGATAGATAGATAGACAGATGGATAGACAGATAGATGGATAGACAGATGGACAGATAGACAGATAGATAGACAGTTAGATAGGTAGATGGATAGACAGATAGATGGACAGATAAATATAGATAGATAGATAGATAGATAGATAGATAGATAGATAGATAGATAGACGGACAGACAGACAGACGGACAGACAGACGGACAGACAGATGGATGGATGGATAGATAGATAGACAGATAGACGGATAGATAGACAGACAGATGGATAGACAGATGGACGGATAGACAGATGGATAGATGGACGGACAGACAGACAGACAGATAGTTCAGAGGCGAGTGTCCTACCACTAGACCACCACCAGTTTAATGGCAAAATACTCGACTCTGGGCCAAGGCCACTCCTGAGCCCCACTGTGCGCCCATCAACGTACCTACAGTGAGACACCTGTTGAAGGCGCTCTGGTGATAGATGTTTGTATCTTGTGGCATGTGAAAACAGCGAGACCCTTAGCAGCACCAGCAGTTTTCAAGCTGGCTTTGTTTGGCTCTGTATTGAAGTTGGTTTCAATATTTAAGTTGAAACAGGTTGCCATACTTTGTAAGTTACTTGGGCCCAGGTGTTTGAGGCCAGATGCTGTGAACATATGAAATCTGGTTTTAATTACGAAGAGACTGACACTCACATCCACTTTGCCAGGGCAGTCGGGGAAGCGAGGGTCTCTGGGAACCTCACACTGACTCGACGTCCCGTCTCTTACCACTGAAGGGGAAATAAACACACAGAATGAAGAGATGAGAGTGAGTGAACAGGGGACAGGTGTTAAAATAACAACACAACAGTGCCAAAACTCACAGCAACACGACTGCTGCCGAATCTACCTTCAGAGAGAAACACCAGCGTGAACATCTGTTTCATATGCTCTATTGAGCAGAAGTGGTGGTGGGAGTGGCAATGAAACACACACACACACTTTTTACTATCTTCGTGGATAGATAGATAGATAGATAGATAGATAGATAGATAGATAGATAGATAATTGTGATGTACAGATGGAAGGAAAAAGTGGTGCAGTGTTAAAATACGGTATAAACATGTGCAGCTGTTTCTGTCTTTTAGGAACCCTGCACCTCACCACATGCACCGCGTAACAAAAAGCACCGGAGCAACAAGAAAAACAAAAACTGATAACTCAGTGTTCATTGGATTATTAACTAATATTAGTACTGATGTTAAAAGTTACATAATACAGTCTCTACAGAATGCAATATAAATGACAAATAAACTTTTACCCTTTCGCTAGGAAAGCAAAAACAGCTAAAGAGCTAAATACATGAAAACAAACAAACACACACACAAACACACACACACAAACACACACACACACAAACACACACACACACACCAAGCTGTTGCCATAAGCTCTGCTTCA
>JAVGVS010001417.1:0-21658 GCA_032718565.1 Distichodus sexfasciatus
GACCCGCCCTGACTCGACTCGACTGCGAGCTATGAGGAGGGCGAAGATGAAACCGGGAGAACAGCAGCGGTACAGGCGTCATTGCGGAGAGCAACAGAATCCCCCCCCACCCCCCGAGGACCCGGGCTCATAACGACGGGACTCCCACCTGTGCGCATCATTTTCCCCCCTGCTGCTGACAACGATCCAGCTCCACTCTCGTCTGAATGTGAGACCGTGTTTTGTGGCCTGCTTCTACTTTTAACATTTCCAGGTTCCTGCTGTAATTTTTTTTTTATTCACACAAATTTAGTCCATGCTGTTCGATATTCTCAATTAGGGCTGGGCGATATGGCAAAAAAGAAAAATAATATCGCGATATTTTTAAGCTATATCACGATACACGATATATATCTCAATGCCTTGAAATTTCCTCTAAATCACTGTATAAATGATAAATTTGGCCGTATGTCGCATAAAACGACATCAATATAATGAATTTAGCCAAAGTTTAACATAGTAACATGCTTTTATTTTAAACCAAATTATAATATAGCAAACTTTATACTTTATATTGGGGACAGACAAGTGGGCAAGGGGAGCCAGTGATTGCGTCCTTATTTAACGTGTAAGACCTAACTATTAAATTAGAATAAACTATAACTATAACTCCGTCATCTTTGGTTTTTCTGTAAAAATTGTCTGTAGTGTGCAGCCAATCACAAAACCAGGAGCCATCGGCCAATAGGATTCGCAGGCAGAAACCGCCAAAACCCTGCCCCCAAACTGCCAAAACCTGCCCCTTTCAAACCGCGCGCGTAGAAATCTCTCTCGAGCAAAAAAGCCGCTCGTCGGTAATCCACTTTGCGCGCGAGGACATTTAACACATCGAGAGGAAAAACGACATTCGAGAGAGGAACGACACAGTTCGCGCGCAATATTATCGCAACCGCGCGCTCGTTTCTTAATTTTGTGCTCTCGAGTTTCACATTTGCGCTCGCGGCTTTGAAATTTACGCCCGCGGAATTTTGGCGGCAAGCCATTTTGCGCGCTCTAGTTTTGGCGTTGATGTGACGCCGTAGGCGGGGGAGCGAGCAGAGAAGCGAAACACGGAAGCGGTACAAAACGCACATGCGCTAGGAGTTTTCTGGATGGGCGAGGGAGCGAGCTGTCTGCTTTGACGCGGCAGAAAAGCAAAACTGGAAAGCGAAGTGCGTGCTGTCTGTTTAACAATGACGTTAGGATTTATACTCGATGGTCACGATATAGTAACTTAGTACATCGCACGTGGAACAAGCCGAGACACATCGAGAATATTCGATATATCGCCCACCCCTATTCTCAATCTCTTCAACTTTTTGCGGCAACGCACATCTTTAAATCACAAACGGAATCGCGACACTACTTACTTGTTAGCCCCTTCCTGACGTGAGCTTGGTCAAATATAATCAGGAAAAACATCTAGAAAAACAGCCTCGGAGGGTCACCGGTTCAAATCCCAGGCCGGTAAAGGTACCACTGAAGTACTCATGAGCAAGATACCGTCCCCAAGCACTGTTCCCTGAGCGCTGACCATGTCAGTTAACCCCCCGCTCCTTCGCGGATGGGTCAAATGTAGAGGTTACAAACACGTCAGAAGAAATACGCGGTTCAAAACAGACAAGTGTCAGCCGTCATCCGCGAGTGGTACTAACAGATGATCCAGAGTTTGATCAACATCAAGCGTGAATCCCATTCCAAACCTTAGCCCCTACCCCTTTTGTTG
The DNA here is from genome assembly GCA_032718565.1 of Distichodus sexfasciatus. NCBI lineage: Eukaryota > Metazoa > Chordata > Actinopteri > Characiformes > Distichodontidae > Distichodus > Distichodus sexfasciatus. Next base: position 1,745 of record JAVGVS010001417.1, read on the forward strand.
TGCATGTTCACGTGTAGGGGTAGGGTGTCCCGTTTCCCTTTTAGACCGAGGGGTAGGGGGAAGTAGGGTAGTAGGGGCTAACTACCCCTTCGAACAGAGATTTTTCAGAGGCTCACTCCAAAAGGAGGGTTACGAAATATTCCCAGGGAAAAACCTGGGAAAAACAATCAGCAGCATGACCGTGGAACCAGAAGAGACGGGCTAAAAAAGATCGAAACTAAAAATAATCCGGAACTTAGACAGTCTCTAGACCAAGAATCATTAAACTAAGACGACCTTGAATAGACTTCCAGTGTTAGAGGGTCGTGGCTCGTCATTTCGTCTAAAGCACCTCTTACCTGTAGTGCACGTGTGTGACCACTGGAGGTCTGTAGCCAAAGATCCACGTCTGGATGTCCATGGGCTTGGCGTTGGGGTAAGCGATGGTCATGTCCACGACCCACTGCAGCCCTCTGGGCCTGTTACCTACGAGCGATAGAAAGAGTTCAAACATGAAGTCAAAAATGGACAAAAGAAAAGGTGGTCGTGATGAAGGAGCAGAGTTCAAATGTGACCCTCCACGGCAAAACCAGTCGCTTGTCGCAAATTGAGTTATGATGTTTTCATGAAAGGGCATAAATCAAGCTTCAAAACGATACCTATATGGAATGAATGGGACGACATATAACTGAGATATCAACATTCAAAGGAGTCGGGTTTCTCCTGTCACGCCAAGTGAGAAACGGAGAAATCCGCCTTTGAAGTTGACTATCGTCGTAGCACTCACAGACGCTTGGTGCGGTCGCGGCTACGTTTGCATTTACGGTAGCCTACGCTGCATTCACAGCCACACGGATAGCCTACCTGCGTTAGGTTAACTGAACTCGGGAGACGAAGATGGATCCCGGGAAATATCTTCACGCTAGTCAACCAGTGGATTTACCGTAAATATTGGAGTAGAGCGGTCAAAACAGAAACTTTTAACATGCTGCTGGAATTGAATTCCTCACCTCAAGAAAGTCACGTTTTTAGGATGGAAAGGGGAAGTTTTTCAGGCAAATTGATTCACAGCAGTACAGTATAGACCTTCCACTGTTTCAAAACACTACAAACCAAAAATCCAAAATTTTACCCCACGCAACATAAACGCTCGGACATCTCCATTGCGACAAGCCACTGGTTTTGCCGTGGAGGGTCACAAATACTCAGCAAAAGAGAGACAAACCCTTAGAGAGAGAGAGAGAGAGAGAGAGAGAGTGGACAATCATTCATTATCTGAACTGGACCGGAGTCTATCCCGGGGACTATTGGCGCGAAGCGGGGACCGCACTCACCAGCGCATAGCGCACACACCCGCAAAAACACACTCACATTTACAGCTATGGGCCGATTTAGAGTCACCGATCAACCTGTAGCGCCCACTTTCGGACTGCAGGCAGAAGCTGGAGGACCCGGAGCTGGAAAAACCCACGGCAAGACGGGGAAGAGCGCGCAAACTCCACACAGAAAGGCCCCACGGCTGACCCGGAGAGATGGAACCCAGGACTTACGACTTACGCACCAATTCACAAGAGTAAAGCCCGAGAAACAGAGAGAAGCGAGCAGGTTTGGCTACAGCAGAAAATAAAAGCAGGACGAGGGAGGGGACGGCATCTGGAGAGGAACTCGACCATAACATTCAGGACGGACGTACGCTGTGATTTTAGCCCCGCTGCTCCCAGAAATCATGAGGAAGTTGGGGCAGACTGCGATGTACACTCTGGCTACGCCTAAAAAGCCCTACAAGATCACCCAAGACGAGAGAGTGATGACCAGGGACCACACATAAGGTCAGTCTGACTTGCAATCCACTCGGCTAATGTTTTTAAAAAACTGCCAGAAAACTGCAGCAAACGCTAATCCAAACCAGGGGTCGACCGATACAGTCGTTTTGAGGGACGATACCGATTATTCCTAACCAGTGAGACCAATCATTTCACATAGACAGGTGTCTGATGTAACTGTCATTGTGAACACAGCACAGCACACAGCGGGCAGCTTCTCGACAAGCGGCGAGCAGAGCATGGCGACGTTACCTTGCTCATAAGTACCTCAGTGGTACGTTCAGCAGTCCAGGATTTGAACCGGCGACCTTTTCATCATGACGCCAAATTCCAAACCGTTACGGTACCAACGAAACCAGAACAGGACGTAACTTAAAAGCCTTTTTGCATATACTTAATGCAGAAACATCCCAGCAGCCAGTTTTATAGTTAAACACATAAACAAACGAAGGCTGCTGCCTACGGAGCCCCTGAACGGACCAGCAAATGAAGGAAAAAAAAATCCAGAAATCCGCAGAATACAGAGTAATTTCACTTGAACGCAAAAAACATTTCATGTTCATGAAAAACGTCGGCAAAATCAAAAAAAAACTCAGGGCACCGTCAGTTCTAGAAGTGCACTTAACGTCTTGAGCCCGATCGCCCCAGGTACCGGTGGCAGAACAGGAAGTTGTAATTAAAGGCTTTAAATAGTCGGTAAACGTAAAGAAACATATGCATGCGGCACATCAACGTCACCTAAAAAATTCAAACAAATTCCATCTAAACATGATACAATTCCAACACCAAACACATAAATAAACAAAGAACAAAAACACTGCGGAGGTCTACGTGGAAGAAATACGGCTGTAGAATCTACACTACTACGGCTAACCATGCAGACCGTATATCACATGAAAGCCCAGACTCCACCGATTGCGCAGATAGCCGTATGACCACTCTCCGATGCTGTGTTGCATCTTCCTTTATTCTGAAACAGTAAGGCCTCGTCCACACGGACGTTCGAAACGAACGCCCTCTGAACGCCATACGCGTTTTTGCTGCGTTTTGTAGCTACGCTCGATTGGCGTTTCACTGGCGTTCGCAATAGCGGCGCTTTCCTCGCGTTCGTCGGGATTTCGACGCCAAGAAAACTTTGCATGCAGCGTTTATTTGACGCCACCCGAACGCGGAGCCGGCCGAACGCCGGTGCTGAACGCCCGCGTGGACGCTTTGATTTGCTCCAGTGAGCAGAAAAAACGGTCGGCGTTCAGTCGGCGCTCACCTGGCGCCACGAACGCCAGAAAAACGCCTAGTCTCAGGGTTTAGCAGGTTAATACTCCAGTAATAGGTCAGCCGAAGACAATAAAGCAATTTGCGGACACGGTCAATGCGATTATCGTTGTTACACAAATACCAGAAACAATTTTGCATGTGCAAGAGACACAACACGTGCATTCATATGCGGAAAAGATTCAGAGCGCGCGCCACTGTCGCATGCGCACGTCAAATTACACGAAAAACGCGCCGATAATCGGTCGACCCTTCATCCGAATCCTGATTCCCCAAGCGTGTGGTGCTCCCCGAATTGAAGCGAGCCCCTTACGGGTTCTGAATACCTTTTAACATGTTGAAACAAGTCAGTCCGAGTCGAGACAGACAGGCAGGCAGGCAGGCAGGCGGGCGAGCGGAGTCGAGTCGTGCCGCACCGCAGTCTGATTCTGCTATTCGGCTTCCGCCGCGCAACAAGCCACAAGAGAGTATGCAGAGACGACGGCCAAGCATTTGTTTTTACGTTCATCTGGAAGCCGAGCGTTACACAGAATTCTAGCAGAACTTCACATAACCAATAAGATACTGTAGAATCAAAGGCTTTTAACTGATGTTGCTGATGTTTCACAGTAGAAGCAACATTTTTAAATAGCCAGGTTTGTTAAACAGGGAAATTTGGGGCAAGAGGAACGTTGCTCGTGTATGTATCTAGTTCGGCGCGAAAGCACTGACTTGAATTTGCTCAAAATGGCTGGACGTTTAGGAAAGCTGAGTTAGCAAAATGAACGCACCTTGAGTTTGAGGGTGGTTTTTCACAGTGAAACGTCATCATCTCTGCTCTACTAGCTCTACTAGATTACACTGTATAACTTCCTTAACAACAGCGGCTCTCGCTCGCAATCTCTGTGTGTTCCTGATGCTTTTAGGTTGTAGTTCTTTCCCAGAAACGATTCTAAATCCCTAGCGTGAGAATTCATTTTAAGTGGAATGATTCAACTCACACTTCTCCTCTTATGCCCATTTTTAATATTTTTATTTTTGGTTTTGGGACAAGCAAGAGAAAGCTACCCACAACCCACGCAGTAAAGGTCTGAGAGCTTTAGATGAAGTGTAGTGTAAACACAAAACGGACTGAGGCCCAATGTGAGCTGAAGTGGACAAGAGGGAAGTCCCCTTTCACAATGAAATCACAATCTGAACTAGGGCTGGGTGTTGGCAAGGAGCTCACGATACGATACGTATCACGATACATGGGTCACGATATGATTACATCACGATACTCTACATATTGCGATATTCTACAGTTCACTGGAAATGTAAACACAGAGCTGAAATGCAGCTCGCTGTGTACGATCTGGGTGGTCTTAATCAAGCACGTGACAGTAATAATTCAGCCAAAACAACATCACTCAGAACTGAATTTGAACTTTTTTGTCTTTACATTTTAACACGCTGAACTAGTGGACACCAAAATAAGAAATTCAAGTGTCCAGTCAGTTATCTGAGGCTGCTCGTGGTGCATGATTCCTCCCCTTTGAAAAAATATCGATTTTTGGAGCTAGAAATCCATATGGTATATCGTGAGAGGAAATATCGCCATATATGTGACCCTCCACGGCAAAACCAGTGGCTTGTCGCAACGGAGGTTTCCGAGAAAAACGAGTGTTTATGTTGCGTGGGGTAAAAGGCTGGATTTTTTGTTTTTAGTGTTTTGAAACAGTGGAAGGTCTATACTGTCCTGTTGTGAATAAATTTGGCTGAAAAACTTACCCTTTCCATCCCATAAACGTGACTTTCTTGAGGTGAGGAATTCAATTCCAGCAGAATGTTAAAAGTTTCTGTTTTGACCGCTCTACTTCAATATTTACGCTAAATCCACTGGTTGACTAGCGTGAAGATATTTCTCCGGAATCCATCTCCGTCTCCCGAGTTCAGTTAACCTAACGCAGGTGGGCTATCCGTGTGGCTGTGAATGCAGCGTAGGCTACCGTAAATACAAACGTAGCCGCGACCGCACCAAGCGTCTGTGAGTGCTACGGCGATAGTCAACTTCAAAGGCAGATTTCTCCGTTTCTCACTTGGCGTGACAGGAGAAACCCGACTCCTTTGAATGTTGATATCTCAGTCATAAGTCGTCACATTCATTCCATATAGGTATCGTTTTGAAGCTTGATTTATGCCCTTTCATGAAAACATTATCTCTCAATTTGGAAAACTTGCGACAAGCGACCGGTTTTGCCGTGGAGGGTCACATATTGATGTTTCAATTGTTTTGCACAGCCCTAATGTGAACACAAAAAGAACTGAGTCCCATTTCTTGTTGGTCCACTTCTTGGACCTCTTGCAGAGGACCGAGTACGCTTTCTTTAAAGAGGACCATTGGTCTATTTGACGGCAATGTCGGCTGCATGGCACCAAAACAGACCCACTGAGGGGTTGTTATCAATTAGCGCCTGTCAAACTAGCGCTGTGGAATATTAATGTGGAATCTCCTTCATTCTCTTAAACCTATTAACCTCAATAACTTGATAGATGAACTCATTTCGTAAAAGTAGAGCTTGTCTGCTTCTAAAACCAGCCTCCTACTCCCTATATAGTGTCACTATGTCATTTAAAGTGTAGGGTTGGAACGATATATGGGGCAGTTGGTAGTGTATAACGGTTAGGGAGTTGAACTGGCGTTCAAGTCCCGGACCGGTAAAGGTACTCATGAGCAAGGTACTGTCCCCGAGCACTGCCCATATCAGCTGCCCACTGCTCCTTCACGGACGGTTCAAATGCAGAGGTCACCTTTCGTCATGGTGCATGGTGTGCTGTGCTGTGTTCACATTGACCAATAAACACTCAGTAAATTCACATCAATCTACAACAAAGCAGCCGTTCAATAATAAAAGCCAAGAGCAACAATCCAAAATGTCAAGACAGATCAGATTTGAATCTATTTTTATTAAAAGAGATGTCATTTAAATGTCTGGTTGATCTCAGGAAAAAAAATTAGGGATGTGCCGATTCGATACGTGGATCGGATATCGGTCCGATAATGACTCAAATCGCTGGATCGGGTATCGGTGGGATTGGGCCGATCTCTGGAGCCGATATGTAAATTGGAGGTTTATCTATGTTTGCGTATGTGACCACGCTCTACTAGTAATGCGTTGGAAGTGTTACCGCGGTAAAGGTGTTTTATTGTTCGACATTCATAATAATTCCTACATATTGATATGACAATGAGCAGAACAAGCAGCGCAACACACTACAACCACAAAAGCAAATCACACCAATGTACTGTTTAATCTCTGTGTTCCTCGCTGCTGTGTTCGTTAGCGCACGCGTCTCTCACAGGGGAGTCCAACATTCACTAAAGAGCTGCAGTTCAGTCAAATCTTCCCCTTTATTATGAATGAATGAATGAATGAATGAATTATTGTCCGGAACGGCATCATGTCAAACGACTCTGATGTGGGACGCCATCAAGTCAAAAATGAGTCCAAAATGACTTATAGGAAAAAATAATTGGCTCAAAAAATTCCCCAAAACGTCAGTATTTCTTCACTTTCGGTTAATCAGAAAACAGTTTTACATTCTAAAATGTTAAAGAGTAAAAAATAAATCTAGATGCATTATTTTTAAGCAAATAATTTTATTCTACATCCAGACAGATTCCAAACGGATAAAGAAGTGATTTTTAACCTTATTTATCTTCACAGGACTAAGCCATAGAATATCTCTACATAATAAAAACTCTGCAAGCCAAAAAAACACACTGTTCTTTCTACTTCTAGTAGTTCTGTCTACAGTTCCAGCACTTTTATACTACATAAAGCTAAAAAAGAAAAAATCAACAGACAGATGTTTTTGTATCAGAAATGGACTGATTTCAAGACTGTGTCAGCATGGCTATGTCCTAAACTCTCCACCTTTTGGCTAGGTATTTTGAAAGCCTTTGGTGATATGTTTGGAACCCGGCTTGATCCTGATCCAGTTTGTGCCCTATTTGGCTTATTGTTCAAGGAATCTCATGCTCTTTTACCAAATGTGACCCTCCACGGCAAAACCAGTCACTTGTCGCAAATTTTCAAAATTGAGTTATGTTTTCTTAAATCAAGCTTCAAAACGATACCTATATCGAATGAATGTGACGACATATGACTGAGATATCAACATTCAAAGGAGTCGGGTTTCTCCTGTCACGCCAAGTGAGAAACGGAGAAATCTGCCTTTGAAGTTGACTATCGCCGTAGCACTCACAGACGCTTGGTGCGGTCGCGGCTACGTTTGTATTTACGGTAGCCTACGCTGCATTCACAGCCACACGGATAGCCTACCTGCGTTAGGTTAACTGAACTCGGGAGACGGAGGTGGATTCCGGAGAAATATCTTCACGCTAGTCAACCAGTGGATTTACCGTAAACATTGAAGTAGAGCGGTCAAAACAGAAACTTTTAACATGCTGCTGGAATTGAATTCCTCACCTCAAGAAAGTCACATTTTTAGGATGGAAAGGGTAAGTTTTTCAGCCAAATTGATTCACAACAGTACAGTATAGACCTTCCACTGTTTCAAAACACTACAAACCAAAAATCCAACATTTTACCCCACGCAACATAAACGCTCGTTTTTCTCGGAAACCTCCGTTGCGGCAAGCGACTGGTTTTGCCGTGGAGGGTCACATATTGAACACTGCATGTATAAATGGACTGGATATAGAATTCTTTTTCATACTATAACTGTTTCTAACCTCCTGCACATCCAGTGTAAAAGTGTAAAAGTCAATTCCACATTGTAGGCAATACTGCATCCTGACTGTCTCTCTATCTACCTCTACCTCTATTTCTAATTCTAATTCTAGGTTAAAGTTATATTTATTATTCCATGTCTAGTTTAAAATGTATATTTTGTACTTTATTTATTATTGTTTATTCCATGTGCCTTATTTGTTCTTTGTTCCCTATTTCCTACTGCACTGTTAAAACTGGAGCCACGTCGTCTCGTCTCTCTATGTATCTGTACAGTATATAGCAGAGATGACAATAAAGTTTACTTTGACCTGTCTTTGTGTGTTCGATTTGTGTTCTTGCTTGCGTGCTGCACTGTTCAGTTCGTAGCCCGTAATTGTGATGTTCAGGCATTTTATTCCCTGTTCATTTATAGCTTCTTAACATTAATAATAGGTGCTGTCATTGTTATAGTTTTGTTGGTCTCAGTGCAAATGTTTGTGAACATCCTGTAGGTCACTGTTCAGTTATGTACTATAATACATACTGTAAAAAGTTGACTGGTGAATTTAATGTTTTTGTTTTACTTCAGTTTTAATTAAATAAATAAGACCTGTTTTCCTAGATCCTAACAAGACTTACAAACATATGTTTAAAGGACGCGAAATACTGTGGAATTATCGTCATCGTCACTTCCAGAAAATATCGAGATAATTATTTTTTCTAATATCGCACACCCATACTAATCATTTTAAAGTAAAAAGAGACATGGTGTCGGAATCTATATCGCTATCGGCAGCTGTGTATCGGAATCCGATCGTTGTCCATTGAAATACTGAAACTTGAGATTTAGACCCCCACTAGAGAGCCATGTAGTGGCCAAGGGGGGGAAGGGCCATAACTCACACGCTACGTAGGAAGCAGGCAGTGATTTCAGACGTAGCGCTGCTCTCCAGACAGATTACTGCTGTGAGGTGGAAAAAAAAAACACCACTGGGAATTAACAAGCCTCAATGCAATTCCGGATTCTGTATATTTCTGCCAAACGCTGGACCTTTTCAACAGTTTTTTGTTGTTATACGAGTATGAGCGGGCATTGTGGACAGGGGAAAAGAGCCGTATATCCAACCTCAAAGCTATTAAAGAACGGACTCGGTAGTTGCAAAACCAAACTGGCGTGTAACTTTGAGGAAGTCGGGGAATTCCGTGGATATTTTGACCGTGTTATCAGGCAGAGGGCAGGCGGGGACATGAAGTCAGGAACGCACCCTTTAATCAGTACCGAGCATTCCAAAAAAAAATTCCTGCACTAATGGCGAGCGGGCAGGGAGTTTTAGGTCATCACAGGTGTGTGAAAAAGTGAGGGGAAGGAAAGAAAATAAGGACCGAAAAAGACAGATAAGTGGACGGCACTAATTTAAAGGCAACTGGACGTTTCATCGGCCTTCTAACAAGCTCCTTCCGTTCTTGAGCCTTTCGGATGAGAGGTGAGGCGTTAAAACTGGCCTTTTAAGGATCTTGAAGACGCCTCACCTCTCATCCGAAAGGCTCAAGAACGGAAGGAGCTTGTTAGAAGACCGATGAAACGTCCAAGAAATGTCAAGACTCTTTTCAGTCCTTGCCTCCCCGGTGGGGGAACGAACCTTCTCCTGCCATCAGAAGTGTGGAATGCCTTGCTGTCTTCAAACGCCATCTGAAGACCCTCCTCTTCAAGGAGTATCTGGGAGACTAATAAGTCCTCAAAATCTGACTTTGAAAACGCTAAAAAACACTAACATTCAAGCTTCCTTGTATTGTAACTTCAGACTTAGCTGGCGGTAACTTAGTTGAAGTGCAGTTGCTGATTTAAGTCTAACTTTACAGGTTGAAGAACAACGGTGGACTACAAACCACTGCGGTACATCACTTTGGATAAGAGCGTCTGCTAAACGATGCTAACGTGAACATAAGCACTCGAGAGCGCCGCGTCGTGGACGACTGAGAACCTACCGAGACAGGGTGGACGATGCAAGATTTGTGTAGTGTCTTAAGAGCAGGACAAGCTTAAGTGAAGCACATCTGTATTAGAAAAGTCAACCACTACTCAAAAACTTAGTCACTGACTTAAGTTTCAGAAGTTGACAAACAAAGCTCGTTCATCGTGGTCTTCAAGCTTGAGCGGGTGAAGGTCGACGCGTATATACAGACGCACTCAAAATGATTCGACCCCCACGGCAAATTGGGTTTATTAGTAACGTTTACAAACGTTCAGCTGTTTGCAGTAAACAAGTCAAACAAGAACAACTGAAATATCTCAACACAACGAATATCACAAGTGGTTTCTCCACATTCAACACAAAATCTCACTTTTACTGACTGCTGCAGTTTCAAAATGATTCAACGCCCTGAACAGAAGCCGTCAAAAGAGCACAGGTTTGCAGATCAGGAGTCGGCTCAAGCGTTACTGTTAGCATCATAACTAGCCTCATAAGCTGCATCAGGTGTGCGTGAGCGGGAACTCATCAAACACCCAGAATGTTATTACTATGGTATGCACACGGGCGCGTGTTATAATATGAGGTATTCATTCATTTTTTATTTCTTCAGCTTTTTTGTTTCATGTATTATATCATTTTTGTCTGTTTTTTTGTTTTGTTTCTTACTTATTTAGTTGCTTTTGTTTTTTATTTTTGTTTTGCTTTTGACATTGTTGTCCTTGTTGTTGTTGTTGTTGTTGTGTTGTTTTTCTCTTACATGTTGTCCACTTTCCTGTCCATTCTTAATGTGCTTTGTCTGTCGGAATAAATCCACAATGTGCAATATGAGGAGATTTCCACACTCCTCCATTGCAGAACAAATCTGTCCCGACCACGCAAGGCAATCAGACCATAAAAACTGTTTTGTCTAGACTGGCTAGATGTATGACCACAGTGACCGTTGACTGCATGGTAAAAACATGGGTCAGTCAGAAGAACAGTCCAGAAAGACTAGAGAAGAGATCACCGCCAAGGAAAAGGTACAAAAAGATATTAAAGCCACTGAATGTTCCTAGAGATAACGGTCGCACGTTTAAAGTTAAAGGAACAGTGGCTACACTACCTGGATGTGGCAGGAAGAGGAAGCGGTCAACAGCTGCCACTAGGATTCTGAGAAGGCAGGTGGAGAAAAAGCCTCAAGTGACTGCTAAAGACCTGCTGGGGGACACTGAGGCTTCAGGTTCCACGTATGGTGCATGCAAGATGATGCCCAAACTCCAAGATGGACACCAGAATCAATAATTAAGAATAAATAAGCCACAGAACTTTTGGGATTCTGCTCTGTCGAGTGACGAAGCCAAAGTTCTTGATTGACTTGCTTATTGCAAACGGCTGAAAGTCCAGAAATTTTGCTAATTAAACTCATTTGCAATGGGGGTTGAATAATTTTGGGCGCAGCTGTAGGTGGGGAAATGCCGTCCTCCATTAAAGACAATGAATCGGTTTCCCTGCCGAAGTCTAAGATCGGAGCTGAACGTTATTTCAACAGTTCTGAGCAGGAAGTGACTAATAATGTACAAAAAGGGAAGTTAATCTGTGTGGCGCAATTTCCTCGTCTTACGAAAAACAAAGAGCAGGCGGTCAGGGAGGAACGCAATTTTAAACCGCACCACCGCCTCCCTACCCTTCCCTTTTCCTTTTCTCTTCCTTACCCTTCTGACCCGGCGCCTCGGCTCCCAGGGTGCCGTTCTCCTGCTGGGGGCCCAGCGTCTTGAGGATGACCTGCGTGGCCCCCACGCGCGGCAGCGTGACGTGCGTCAAGTGAGGCAGGTCGTTCTTCTTGGCGAACGACTGGCTGGTTTCCCGCCGCTTCCGCAGGAAGCCACCTTCTGGGAACAAGACGATCCACTTCCTGTCCCGGCTGGAGTAGTACTTGTCCAGGTGGTCCTTCAGGTAAATCAGCTGCTTGTCTCGATGCGCTTTACCCTGCAGGCAGACGGGAATCAGCGGTTAGGTTAAGCGTCGAAACCCGATCATTTGCAAACCCAGACGCCACTGCGGTGTCGGGGAGTAGCTAGCTACAAGATGTAACGCTATTAGGCAAGGGCCGGTTGTCGCTATACCGCGGTTTAATAAAGCCACCTTTCTCATGCCGCCTCTGAAGTCTCCCCGTGAGGTGTGAAGTAGGGCTGGGTTCAAAAAAATCGATTCACCGATCAATATCGATTCTCGTTCGAAAAATACGATATCGATTCAAACATTCGCGGATCGATCTTTCCCTGCGGCTATGCACTACTTCTCGCGACCGCGCAAGGAGAGCTATAAAAACGTGAGACCGGCGAAACCCAAACAAAATAGAGCCATGGCTGATGCTGCTCCGCTCAAATCACCGTCTGGCCCAAAGGCCGATGTTTGGCAACACTTCGGTTTTAAAACAAGCTATTTTATAACCAAGCAAAACTAGTATTGACGCAAAGAAATCTAAATAAATAAATCGATATCGAATCGAGAATTGAATCGGATCGATTCAGGAAATCAGCAACGATACCCAGCCCTAGTGTGAAGCGTAGATTAACGCGCCCCCTTCCGCACTCCCCCCTCTGGCTGACGCTAGCTGTGCGCGATGGCAGAAGGAGGTGACCCTCCCCACCCCTCCCTCTTCGCTAAATTCGAGGTAATAAACATTTCCAACCTGCTACTGTACAACACACATAGAATCTGATGTACCGGCTGCTTGTGCGTCATTGAAAAGTCCATTACTGTAGTATGAATGAACGACCGCACACGTTTCAAAGCGGAATTTGCCGCTCAGCACGTCTGCCGTCCACGGACATTTCCTCACCGAGCGCCTTATTTGTGCCGTAAGCCGAAGAGCCCTTTTCTCCGCAGCGAATGTTTACTTTTACTCCCCAATAAATGTTTATCGGCACGTGTTGAGTAAAAACGCTCCAAACGAGCAGACACCCTCACTCGCGTGCTCTCTTTCCCCCCACAGACCCGTCACGTACTGTATCGTTTAATGATTTCATATTATTCTTAGTAGTAAGTGAAAGTGAGTGATTATTTGCAGAGAGCGACCGATATATCGATTTACCGATATTTTTCCCGATATTTAAGCATTTTACCATAATCAGTTATCGGTTTTGTAATATCGGGTTCACCGATAAACGCCGCCGTCTTGTGGGTGTTTTGAGAATTATGCGCATGATCGCCATTTCAGCGCGGCGTCTGAGGGGAAACGACAACTGCGTGCATAGGTAAAGTATACTTACTTGCTTTGCTATATTTAGTAAACTTTATTTCACAGAACAGCTATTAATGCACAAATTAGATGTGTTACATAAATGACTGATACGTAGTTTACGCAGCTCGGCTCTAAGAAATAAAGACGAACTCACAGAGTCGATAAGATAAATCGACGTAAGATAATCCGTCAAATCCTGTCACAATAAAGACGTAACTTTAGCCGGAATTAAATAATATACAGCCATTAATAAGCACATGTTGGAAATAAAAGCGCTGAATTTAATTCTCTCTCATGTTGTCTACATGCTCATCATTAGTCTCGTGAAGTTGGTCGGCTAAAATAACCCATCAAGTCCTATCCCAATAAATATGTAACTTTGCATGAATTAAATCATTTACAGTCATGGATGAGTGTAGAGCTGAAACGATTATTCGAATAACTCGAATAAGTCGATTACAAAAAATGGTCGAGGCAAGTGTTCTAGAATCAAAGCTTCGTTTAAGTCATTTAAATGGCTACAGCACAGGCCGCTTGCGTTTCACACAGACGCTTATTAATGGTGCAACATTTTTTCAGTGGCGCGATCAAGGCGAGAATAGATCCCTCTGTATGTGAACGTATTTGTGAAATATTCCGTGCACAAAAACAGAAGTAAATTCATGAAAACGCATAAATGACATTTTTTGCGTTGTAAACACGCGCGCTGTTTGTAAGCGCCATGACTCGCTAAAACGCTCCGTTTCCGTCAAAACGTCCCCTTTATTACGGACAAAACGCATATTTTAGCTGATAAATAACCACAACAACCAGCGTTCTACTCACAATACAGCCATTTATTAAGATTTTCCCATCGATGTTTTTTTTCATAGTTCGTTCCGGAACGCGCTGAACCCTTTATTGTGATGCGGCTCTGAGGCGTGCGCGGGGGATTGTGGGAAATGCAGTTCTCTTCCAGAAAGGCCAAAAGCAACTCATTTTATTGGCCAAATTGATTCAAAATGACCCTTGAACTTCATGTTTCTTCATTTTCAATTGAGTACAACAACATAAAGCGTATCTGACTAACTTCTACACACACTACAATAAGCCTAATAACAAATGTATTGTCATTTTTATTTACTTTTTTTTATCCGATTACTCGATTAATCGATAAAATAATCGATAGATTACTCGATTACAAAAATAGTCCTTTGTTGCAGCCCTAGATGAGTGCATCTTGTAAATAAAAGCGCTGAATTTAATTCTCTCTCATGTTGTCTACATGCTCATCATTAGTGTGGTGAAGTCGGAGTCACGAATGCTAAGATACAGCCAGATACAGCCAGTAATGAGCGTCTATATGCTCCTCATTCGTCTCGTCAAGTCGCTTCCATTTTGCTGTTCACTCAGCGGGTTGATGCTCATGAAATGCTCCAGCACAGCCGCCGCATACAACTTTTAACAAGATTCACTAAAACACCCCGAATTATATTAACATTTACTATATAACCATCATTCCGCTAATAAACATCTTCTAAATAAATAGAACTAAGAAATTGAATGCGTTTTGTCAGCACGCGTTTCATAATGTAGAACGACAAAAACGTTTTTTTTTTCAAAAACGTAATTGTGATATAACATATCGGAAAAGCAATAAAACCTACGCTTTGTTTGTTATATTTCAATATTTCAGAATATTATTCAGCAAATTAACATTATCCAGCAGATTATTCTTCACTCTTTAGCCTGTAAACAGCTTAAACCTAATAAAACTGTAGTTTAAAATGAAGTTACATTTCTGCAAAGTTGATATGACTGTTTTTTTGGGGGCTTTTTTTTTACCTCATTGAAGATTTTATTTTTGAACAAAAACCTCCCTCTTCGCTAAATTCGAGGTAATAAACATTTCCAACCTGCTACTGTACAACACACATAGAATCTGATGTACCGGCTGCTTGTGCGTCATTGAAAAGTCCCTTACTGTAGTATGAATGAACGACCGCACACGTTTCAAAGCGGAATTTGCCGCTCAGCACGTCTGCCGTCCACGGACATTTCCTCACCGAGCGCCTTATTTGTGCCGTAAGCCGAAGAGCTCTTTTCTCCGCAGCGAATGTTTACTTTTACTCCCCAATAAATGTTTATCGGCATGTGTTGAGTAAAAACGCTCCAAACGAGCAGAGACCCTCACTCGCGTGCTCTCTTTCCCCCCACAGACCCATCACGTACTGTATCGTTTAATTATTTCATATTATTCTTAATAGTAAGTGAAAGTGAGTGATTATTCAGCAAATTAACATTATCCAGCAAATTATTCTTCACTCTTTAGCCTGTAAACAGCTTTATAAACCTAATAAAACTGTAGTTTAAAATGAAGTTACATTTCTGCCAAGTTGATATGACTGTTTTTTGGTTTTTTTTTTTTACCTCATTGAAGATTTTATTTTTGAACAAAAACAACTTTAGTAACAGTGTACTTCTTGTATTTTTTGCACTTTCAGACCCCTCTATTTATTGGTGTATAAATACATAGAAACAGTTTGTTCAGTTCAGTGGTGTTGTGATCATTATGTCAAAAACAGAAGTATAATAGTAAATAAATATCGGTTCTGAATATCGGTTATCGGGCACATAAACATGCAAATAATTGGTATCGGTATCGGTAATAAAAAATCAATATCGGTCGATCACTAATTATTTGTCATTGTGAACACACCACAGCACAGCACACAGTGCACCATAACGAAATGCGACCTCTGCATTTACCCCATCCGTGAAGCAGCAGTGGGCAGCTAACAAGCGCCCGGGGAGCAGTGCTTGGGGACCACCTCAGTGGTAACTTTACCGGCCCTGGATCCTCCGAACCTGCGACCTTCTGATCACGGGCGAACACCCTACCGTTACGCCACCAGCTGCCCAGCGGTAGTTTGTGCTTTTACATTAATCAACTAGAGGATGGAACACATTATCTATAGCACCATAATTTGGACTAAATTAGACATGGGTTAGGGTTGGGGTTTGTGGTGGCGGGAAAAAAATGAGTCAAACCACTCTGGATACTTTAAAAACACACATCAGAAATGAGGACGACACAAACATATGGTCTTTTATTCTATTATTGCAGCAAGGGGGTCAGTCTCACGCGACCTCAAAGACTGCATGAGAGTGAGCCTTCGAACAACAGTTACACACGCAGCTCACACACAGTCGGAAAAGGGAAACAAACCAACCCCCCACCCCACCCCCCCAGTCCCTGCGTGTTGGCGTCAATTTGCTCCAGCACGTTCCGTCTCCTCTTATAAGGCTCTCAAACAAGAGCGACACCCGATCTCGACCTTCTTGTTTTGTCATGTTCTCGTGTTATTTAGCTTTTTTCCTCTGTAGGGTGAGCAAAACCTTGATGCCGTGATATCTGTCGTTTAAGGTCATCGTACCGTCAGAATTTCACACCAACCAAAGCCTTAAAATTAGTTCCGTTTCTATTAACTTAACTATTTTTTTCAGGAGCTTATAAATAGCAACGGTCCTTTTGAAATGACGCGGCTTTAATAGTGATTAACGACCTTTGACATTTGCATTGACATTTATGGCGTTCAGCAGACGCTCTTCTCCCCCGAGCGACTTCCAGTTCCAAATTCCAGGGACAGTTTTAACTGAGAGCAGCTTGGGGTTAAGGGTCTAGCTCAGGGAAACCCAGTGGCGATATTGCTGGAGGTAGGATTGGAACCTACGACCTCTTGGTCCAGCCGCTACGCCACCAAAAACGGAAAAAAATGCTACTTCATTCCCACAAAAGACACATTTCCCCGGGTCATCTTCAACTATCAGGTGTTTCGGATTGGCAGAGGTGGCACCTGGCAGGTTACTGTGCCTGTGCTGCACACACGCACTGGATCATAGCAAGATCTTGGCAGCCACGAGAGTCCGGAGGAGGATGGAGTCCAGATTTTGCGGCAGGTAGTAGCGTAACGGCTGGTTCGCCCCGTGATCGGAAGCGAACTAACCGTCCCAGACCGGTAAAGGTAGTACGGAGGTGCTCATGAGCAAGGTACTGTCCCCAAGCACTGCCTGTCGGCTGCCCACTGCAACTTCACGGATGGGTCAAATACAGAGGTCACATTTCGTTTCGTCGTTGCGCCGCGTGACAATCTCTCGCGTAAATTAACTTGCGCTTTTTTTTTGCTTTTACGCTGCTTTTCTCTTCTTCACGGCAGTTAACGTTTGTGCACAGGAAATACACAGTTTGGGGCAGTTGGTGGTGTAACGGTAGGGTGTTCGCCCCGTGATCAGAAGGTCGCAGGTTCGAATCCAGGGCCGGTAAAGTTACCACTGAGGTATTCAAGAATGAGTCGAAATTGATCGATCGTGAAAAGCGAAATTAGTTATTTACTCGTTGAACGCCTGCATGTGAAAGTGAGTGATTATTTGTCTTTGTGAACGCACCACGGCACAGCACACAGTGCACCACAACCAAATGTGACCTCTGCATTTAACCCATCCGTGAAGCAGCAGTGGGCAGCTAACAAGCGCCCAGGGAGCAGTGCTTGGGGACGGCACCTTGCTCATGAATACCTCAGCAGTAACTTGGATAGCAGCCCTGGATTCGAACCTGCGACCTTCTGATCACGGGGCGAACAGCCTACCGTTAACGCCACCAACTAACGCGACTCCAAGAAGTAGCTCAGTAGTGCAGCTCAGATAAACAGTAAAAACGACAAAAATAAAAACGATCATGATATTACAAAAGCAAAACTGTATCAATATGAATAATCCAAAAATAAAACTTACAACAGGAAGAGAACAGACTAAAACTTGACGGGAAGGGAACAGAATTAGAGAATTTGTTTTTGAGATCAGAGGCGTTCCACGTGTATTAGAAGACGACAACACTAAATTCAAGCAACGGAGCTAAAGCAAAAAAGAAGTAAAAGCCTGGATTACCACTGCGAGGCAACACTGTCGTTACTGGCATGCTACAAACTAGGTGGGATGTGGGTTATTTATGACCCACCCACCCACCCACCATCTCACCCACCATCTCACCCGAGCACATCAATGCTTCTTTTTGTGCCACTTTCAGCGCAAAAGGCAGCGGGAGCCGCTAGAAGAGCAAGCTCTGTTCAGCTTCACCAAATTCTGTCGTTTACATTCTGTCCATTTCCGAATTAGAGGGAGGGTCTCCCTGGAGCAACTTGGGGTTAAGGGCCTTGGCCAGGGGCAAGTTTTTACGGCTCTACTCGGACTGGAACCTCAATCTTTAAGGTCGCTGGCCCCCGAATAAAAGCAAGAATGAAGAGCGCTAGTGCTGATGCTAGTTTTAGGTTCAAGTTGGAGTCGTATTTTGTTGAAAAAAACATCTTGATCAGTAAACCTCACCTGTCTGATGAAGAAGTCGCCATGGATCAGGGACACTAGTCCAAAATTTGTGTACTTAAACACGTGGTCCATTAACCACATCATCTTCCGCACCACCTAGAGGGGGGGGAAAAAAAAGGGATATCGGTAAATACAAGAGCGCATTGTTTACGAACGGGGCCAAAAAAAACAAGCTTCACAATATCAATGTCACTGCTACAACCACTTAATCACCAGGGATATTGCTGCTGGCAGTCCAGCTAAATTCAGGGGCTAATAATCAAGTTTGGGCTATTTATTCCAAGCTTGGCATCGGGCCGAGTTGGCATGGGGCTGCCTGTTTTTCGCTTCGCTCGTGGCAGATTTGTCGTATTGGATTTGTTCGCTCCAAACAGATTTGAACCATTAGCGAAACAGTAATGAGAGATTGAAATCTCCCCTTTTACAAGCCAGTTGTCGGTTTATTTATTGCTTCGTTCTCTCTCTCTCTCTCACACACACACACACACACACACACACACACACAGTTGATTCAACTTCACATGAAATTCTCCCAAACATTCCATCTGGAGCCGAAATCTGTATAAAATCGATGTCGTACAGCCTATTAAATCCAAAGCAAAAATCAGCAGCTTCCTGCCGCTCAATCGTGTGACTTAGTCACGTGAGGCAGCGTTACACGCCGAGCAACAGTGTGAAGTGCATCTACATTCATTCCAGGGTTGGGTGTGTGTGTGCGTGTGTGTGTGTGTGTGTGGGTGTGTGGGAGGGCGACGGTGAAAGTTCACCCAGTGGAAAGACGAAGACGTTGAGGCTGTAAAATGTGCGTTTCACTGCCAAAGGCGCCCCTTTATAGTTGCTTGAAGGACGTGGCGCTTTTTGCATCGTTTATTTACTGTCACTGCTGGCAATCGGTCCAGTTTGGGTTAAAGGGCGGCGATGAGTAAAAAAAAAAAAAACGTCATTCGCTCTTTAAAAAAAAAAAACAAGAACTTCGAATTTCTCCACAAAACAAAGTGATTCTTGCGGGTTTAACGTGACGTGCCAAGTTCCACTCGGCACCAACTTCGGCATGACATAACACCTCCAGTTTGTCAGAGCCAGGGCTAAAAACACAAGCGATACTTCCGTGCCAATTTTTTCTTTTTCTTTTTTAGCTCCGTACAGCTCGGAATCCGTGTGGAAAAACCTCTGACAACGAAGCAGGCGGGGTGAAGCCAAATCGACTTTTTCTGACCTGTGTCTCACCAATGCCATTTGAGACTAAAGGCCAGCAGTCTTTAGTTGGATAAGTTAGACAGAGACACACCCAGGAGTTAAACTGAGGCCATTCTGCCATCTTGACCCTGTTTCACACCAGGAGACGGGAAGCCAAAGGTTGGATAAGGCAGAAGGGCTGAGATATCCTGTGAAGAGCTGTCATTACGCATCAATCTTCAATGACCAACGAGCCCACAGCATCAATCCAAAATGAAAATGCTGATCACACATCATATGTCCTGTGATGTCACTAGAGCTGAAACGAGTATTTGAATAACTCGAATAACTAGATTACAAAAGATAGTGGAGGCAGTGTTTCTAGAATCGAAGCTTGGTTTAATTCATTTCAC
>JAVGVS010001418.1:0-21645 GCA_032718565.1 Distichodus sexfasciatus
ATTATTAATAATATTATTATTGACAGTTGTTATTAATGGTATAACATCACAGAATTTTACACTGCACAGGGGAACCAGGCAAGTATGTCCACTCTCGCCATCACTCTTTGCCCTCTTCACTGAACCTCTTGCTGCCACAATCCGGCAAAATAACATCATCAAAGGAATACAAACACTCAACACCCATCACAAGATTAGTCTCAATGCCGATGATATATTACTTTATCTGGAAGAGCCTTTAAACTCTATAAATGAGACTATCATTCTAATCAATTTGTTTTCCAAACTCTCTGACTATGCGACAAATTGGACAAAATCAATAATTCTACCTATAATTGGTGACAAATTACACAATACTCTTCAAAACCTACCTATTCAAATTCCAATTGGTAACATCAAGTATCTAGGTGTAAATATTTCAGCTAGCCCATCTGAATCATTCCACTTAAATTTCAAATCCTTAATAAAAAAAATAGAAGATGATTTGAACCGCTGGATAAACTTCTATTGGAAAAACAAACTACCCAGAATTAAACTAGCTACATTACAGAAACAAAAAACTCAAGGAGGATTAGAAGCACCAAACTTTGAAAATGATTATTTAGCAAGTCAGCTACAATATATTGTCAACTGGATACATCCAAACCAACAGAATAATCAATGGTTAGAAATAGCACAGTCAGAATGTAAAGAGGTTTTACTTGCAAACTTCATCTCGTCTCTCTATGTACCTGTACAGTATATAGCAGAGATGACAATAAAGTTGACTTTGACTTTTTAGACTTACCATTTCTTAGCACTGCTCTAAAACACCACAGTTGTTTTAATAATACTGTAATCTCAACAACTTTGACAGCCTGGTGGAGAATCAACAAAATTTTTAACATAAATATGAAACCTTGCAAATACACTCCAATTTGGCATAACCCAGACTTTCTACTCAACAAAAAACACTTTTCTTTAATGCATGGAAACTAAAGGGTATCACACATCTTGAACACCTATTCCATAACAACAGCTTTTCACTTTTCCACATCTTACTCATATGCATGATATTGGAGACGAGCAGTTTCTTCATTACCTCCAACTAAAAGCAGCCCTGAAATCTAAGAGCAGTCTATCTAACAACAATCTACAGCCATCCCAATTAGCAGAAGAAATACTCAAAATAACAAATCAGAAAAACTAATATCTACGGCAAATTCAAAGATCTCCATTCCAATCGAAGCCTGGGAAAAAGATTTGTCATTCACTCCTGATAATGAATTCTGGCTCCAAATCTGTAGGAACACCTTCACAATGACTAATAACACTAATCTTCAACTTACACAATATAAGGTGATCCACAGAGCACACATCACTCAGCACAAAATGCACAAGATGGGATTTATAGAAAGTGATATTTGTTCACACCGCACTTTAAAAACTGCAGATGACTATTTCCACTCCATCTGGTCGTGTCCCCCAACTCAACACTTTTGGCAAAAAGTCATCAGCACAATCTCTTGTATTATGGATCGTAGCATTCCACTATCCCCATCCCTCTGTCTGCTTGGTGACCACTCAACAATAAATCCACCAATCCCAAATTTCAGACCTTTACTTGTTGCCTTGGCGATTGCCAAAAAAACAATCCTGTTAAACTGGAAAACTAGAAGCACGCTAAACATCATGCAGTGGTCAAACCTCCTCAGGGAACACATATTAACGGAAAAAATAACATTACAGCATCAACTTCCACATTTCCAAGAAGTCTGGGGTTCTTTTATCATCACTTTAGACTTGCCTGTGAACTAACTCCCAACAATCACATACATTACACTACATTCCAACTCAAAACTATTAACTAAGTAATCTAACTAATTCCCAACATTCCCACACATCATATATTTATTTATTTATCTGATACAATATACATACACCTTATTTCTGTATATCTATTTGTCTGTCCGTCTGTCTGTATGTCCATCTGTCTGTCCATTTGTGTGTCTATGTCCTAAGTCCTGTCAAGTCTCTCTCAACTCTCTCCCTTTCTGTTTAATTTATTATTTATTGTAAAAATGTTTGTTTTCTGTGTTGTTTTAAGGGGGAGGTGGGGGGGGGGGGGGTTTGTTTTTGTCATGTCTTGTCAAAGGTATGTGGGTGGGTGAGGTACAGCTTCACTAAGCTTTGTAACTGAAACATTTCATTTCAAAAATAAAGTTGTCCTCCAAAGAGAGGGGGTGGTGGCTGGGCAAAAAAAAAAAAAGTATCAACTCCCGGAACACAGACCTAGACGGTGACATGCAGCTGGCCGAAACGCAATTGCTGCGCATCTAAAAAAAAAAAAAGTGAGGCAAGTGCGCGACCATTACCAGGGGCTAGCAGCTAACCTGGTCTAACTGGCACTGCCATCCATCCTGCTCTCCAATGTACACTCACTGGACAATAAAATGGACTATTTGTGGCTTGTGCGCTCACTGGATACTGGATTTGCTGTCAGAGAGGCCTCAGTCCGTCTGTATCGGCAACAACATTTCCAGCACCATCAAACTGAGCACAGACGCTGTGTTCTCAGCCCAAAGCTGTTCCTACTCCTGACTCATGAATGCACTGCCATGCACAGCTCAAATCATGTCATCAAGTTCGCAGACGACACAACCGTAGTGGGGTTAATCAGCCACAACGACAAACTGGCATACAGAGATGAGGTTCAGCAGCTGGCTGTCTGGTGGAGTGAGAACAACCTGTCGCTGAATGTGAACAAAACCAAAGAAATGATCATCTACTTCAGGAAAACTCGCTCCACCCACACACCACTCAGCATCCACAGCTCCATGGTAAAGACTGTAAATAACACCAGGATCCTGTAAGATCACATCACAGATGATCTCATCTGGACCACAAATGTCACCTCCATCACCAAGAAGGCCCAACAGCTTCACCACTTAGACGACTGAAGTGAGCCAACCCTCCTCCCATCCTCACCGTGTTCTACAGGGGCACCATAGAGAGCGTCCTGACCAGATGCATCTCCAAGACCTCCTGCATCATGCTCAACCCTTCATACCCCTCATATAGACTCTTTACACTCCGCCCATCCAGCCGACACTATCACAGCATTGGGGCCCGATCTACCAGACAGTTCAATAGCTTTTTCCCACAAACAATCAGACTCCTAAACACACTGCTCCTAAACACACATTGTCTAGGATCAACCAACTGTGCAAAAGTCACAGATAAAATGATTTAAATGCAGGTTAAAAGTTTAACTTCACAAAAAATCCAATAATGCCCACAATGCATTGTTAATGTCTTCCCTAAATTATTTAACCAATCACTCTGTATTGTATTCACTTCTGTTGTTTTATTAGCATCAACTGAAGTGTAGGCAATGTGCTATTAAGTGTAATATGTATAATAAATAAATAAATAAATAAATATCTATGGTAAATAGCATTTCAAGATTAATTAAACGATGTTAATGTTTTTCCTTTCATGTAAATGCTGTGTTTTTTATTGTGTAAAACAAAGTTTAGAGTAGCTTCAATATTCAATGCTGCAGTTTCTTTTGTTGATACTTGCTCAGAGTGGTGCAGACAGAGCCAAATTAAGAAGGATGGGTGAATTTATATGGCCCTACCTACACAAATTATTAAAGTTGAAGTAGGAGTTATTCAGATACAATTGCTTAACAACAATGGCAATTGTCAGTAAGTAATCCAATGCACATGTGAACAACTGTGCTCTGAAAAAACATTCTCTTCTTGGCTCATTTCAGTTTTACTGGTTCAACTGAATCATTTTTAAAAATTTCTGTCATCATTACAAATCAAATATAATTTACTCTGATCAACGAAAGCCAATGAAATATCCCGGTGTTGCTCATGAATAATGGATTAAACCTTTTATTGGTCACCTACCCCAGTAAAATCTTCAGCTTTTCACAAAAAAATCAATGCATTTATTTAAGTAGATAATATCTAGAAAATAGTGCATGTTTTTTATTTATTTATTGAGAGTTTGACTCAAAATGTGAACACGAAAGTTGAAACAAGGAGACCTAATGAGCGGCAGCGCGTCCAATCGCATAACTCCTAGTCCTGTGTATAAGCAGTAACACTGGCCTTCATCTCTGCCATTACAGCCATTTCCATTTCGCCCACCTCCTCCCCTCCACCACCTCCGGCTTCCCACCTTGGTCGGGGGCAGGCTCCTTCGCCTTCCTGCCTGGTCTCCCAGCCAGATCTGCCGGCTTCAGAGACGAGGGAACCAACGACCAAGCGACGGGATTCCTCCAAACTATCACATACACACTAAAAGACAGTGTTGTTCTTTCTTCAATAAAATCCTTGGTTGAACTGTACTTCTTTTAAGGTTCATGATAATGTTTCACTTCTCATCTGAAAGTCTTCTTTAGTTCTAAAAAATCTGAAGGGGGGTTTTCTTGTATTTATTCTCTCGGAATGTTGTCACCTTGGAAGTGATCAATGACACACCTTGTTGCCCTTTGGGTGGTTGGGATCACACAAATCAAGGTAAGGATAAATGTATGGGTCTTTCACATGAACCATTTGTATGTAGTTGCCCTTCACAATGATATCTGCTGGGAAGGGATTTTAGGTACATTTCAAGTGGCTGATGATTGGTATCATAAGGACCACACACTTTACTCTTCTCTCAAACTTGTGAAATTGTGAATATTTGTTTCCTCAAAAGAGTGTCCTTTAAGTCCAGTTGCACAGCTGAGTGTCCTGAAGAGTTGGCTCTTTTATGTTGTGCCATCCATCTGTGAAGTAGTGCTCCAAAACCTGGACAACATTATCATTCATTCATTATCTAAGCCACTTAATCCTTATAGAGGTCACGGGGGACGAAGCCTATCTCAGAACTTTGGGCGCAAGGTGGGGACCGACTCTGGGCAACCACCAACACACCGCAGGTCACACACATTCTCACAAACACACTCACATTCATCCTTATGGGGCCAATTTAACGTAACTAATCAACCTAAACTGTGTGCTTTTGGACTGTGGACGGCAACTCGACCACCGGGAGAAAATCCCCACAAACACAGGGAGAGCACATAGACTCCACACTGAATGGCCCAACTGCCGAATTGGTGTTTAAACCCAGGACCTACTTGCTATGAGGCAACAGTGCAAACCAGCACAACACCTTGTCACTCCAATATTTTCATAATACAGATTTTCATCCATTCAACAGACCAACAGTAAGTGTCTGCTCTACCTACTTAACTTGTCTGCTCATACAATGTCGAAGCCGAGTGTCTCTAATAAAGCCTGCTGACTTTCGAACCACTGACGCTAGCGCTGATGCTAACGCTAACCCTCCCATCAAGAAGCCTCTAGGGAAAACTTATTCTATGTGCAAAGAGCTGTGCTTGGAGATGTCACAGTCGATCTTTAACATTAATAACCGCTTCAATATATTTGAGTCCAAAGACTAATAAAGTCTGGCAGACCAATAAAGTCAAGCTAGCTAAAATCCCTTGCTAGTGACTTCAAAACACACACCAGAGAGCTAGAAGCGAAGAACTCAATTCTAACAAAACATCACAGTCAACTCCAAACAAAAGTGCTTGATTTAAAAGCTTGCTCCCAGTGACACTATTAAAACTGTGGGTATGTATATTAGTGTTTTAGTACTCAAGACCAATTTCTAAATGGCTTGCTCTTGTCTCAGAATCTGCCGTATTTGTACTCGGTCTTGTCATAGACTTGGACAAAGAGGACTCAGGATTTTATTTTGAGACCAGCCCAGAGCAAAACTCTGAGAATATTATTATTAATGAGCTTTTTACTGTCAGATTGGATAACTTCTCACTTCAAGTGCAACCAAAGGTTACTGCTGACCACAGTTACCCGTCCCGCCCTTTCACACACGCACTGGTAAAGATTCCACTTTATCTGGTGTTTCAGGCCACGTTGTGTGGTGTTTATCAACTATCCGGTTGTCTTTGGATTAGTTTGGTCTTGAGGAGTGTTCTGTCACTGTGGTTTGTGTCACAAATGTGAACCGATCTCATGAAATGAGTCGGAAGTTGCACATTCTAGTTTTGAGTTACAGGCTGATAAAACTAAGAAGCGTGGAAAATATTCATTTTTCTTTTTTGATCTTAGCTGAAAGAAAAGGTCTTCAAAATTCAACTCCCAAAGTTAGAATAACTCAGAATCTCTTTAGCTTACCACACACATCACAGTATCGCAGAATCGCAATATAATTGCATATTATATTGATTCCTCTGTATGTGAAATTATTTGTGAGTTAATCCATGCACAAACAGAAGTAACTGTGTGAAAAAATGCTTGCGTCTCATGTGGAATGCCATCACTCACTAAATTGTTCCAGTTCAATCAAATTTTCAGTTTTACAACTTTCCTGGTAAAACTCCTATTTTAACAGATAAAAAGACAAAAAGACGTTTTACTCACAATACAGCCTTTTCATTGATATTTTCAGCGTTTATTACAGATGCGCAACCATCACATTATTGTGACGCGCAGGGTATTGTGAGAAAGCTTTTCTCCCAGAAAGGTTAAATATTTTGAAATAATTTAAGCTTCGGTCTGGTTTAATTTAATTAATTTTCATGACTTTAGTTAAATTTAGTTGTAATATACTGGATGTATGCCTTTGGATGCTACAGATTATTAAAGGTATCAACAAAAACCTTTGACACACTGCCTGACCTCCCTCTCCCCCTCCTACTCATCACTCTTGTGATGCACATGCTGCTATATGGACAATTTCATTCATCTTGCACTGAAATAATGTCTCAGGGATAATGTTTACAGTATAGTGTACAGTATTTGTCACTTTAAACTGCTGCCAGACGATCAAAATTGCAATCCTCTTCTCTTGACTGCTGCTACAATATTTGCACATTTTTTGCACTGCTGCTACATATTTGCATATCTATTGAACATTGCTGCACATAATCATTGATCACTTTTTCTCACTGACTGATATCTGCACAAGTACTGAATGCAGTGGACAGACTGTAGATCTCCACTGCTGTTACAATATCTACACATACTAGATCCAATTTGAATATTATCTTAGACTCTATAAAAGATACTGTTTTATTTAATAGACTGCCTGCATAGAATTTGTCATATTGAAACTGTTACAGATCATATACACATTTAGTGTTAAAGACAACTCTAAGACCATAATTGTAGGCTGAATACTGCATCCTTATTGTCTCTCTTTCGACTTCTATATAGTTTAAAGTGTATATTTTATATTCCATTACTAGTTTAAAGTGTATATTTTATAGCATATTCTATTTATTATATATTGCTCATTCTATGTGCCTTAATTGTTCTTTGTTGCTTGTTCTTTGTTCTTTGCACGGTTAAAAGTTGGAGCCACGTCATCTCACGTCTCTCTGTATACCTGTACAGTACATAGCAGAGATGTTTACTTTGACTTTGATAATTCAAACAACTGTATCTTGAAAACCATTCAATTTATGACTTTGACCAAGATATAATTTTCTCATCTTCCCAACTGAATTTTAGGTCACTGTGACTCATTTTTGCCTGATCAGGTCACATATGATGTTATCAGTTTGAATAACTGATTCCAGTGAAGAAATTTCCTCATTATAGATATGTAAGAGAGAAATATTCAATAACCATATTTAATGTTGCTTAGTGTATATTGCTCAGCTATTTTAGGGGTTCTTTGGCTTTGCACGTTACGCTTATATATCATGTGGTATAAAACATGCATTGGTCCATTCTCGGATTCAGTCTCACCCTGGTCTCGGCCTTGGCCCTTCAGGGTTTTAGAGTCGGTTTAGGAGGTCTTCACTACAACTCTAATATATACACAAGGGCAAGGAGGAAGGCAGACACCAAAATCAAAGCTGTGGGCACCAGACCGAGTACCATCTTGACATGTATTCACCACTTCCAAGTGAGATAGTTAATTTTGCATCACAGCAGACAACAACTTATGGAGTACAAGGGTAGCAAGGTTTTGATTTTTTCCAACTATACCAGCGAGGTGATGACTCAACATTGTGCCTTACATGAGATAATCCTGCATGTGTTACAAACAGAGGTGGGCAAAGTATCTAACTTCATTAATTAAGTGAAAGTACAGATGCAACTAGTCAAATCTTACTCCAATACAATGAAAGTCGTACAGTCAAATTTTTACTTAAGTTAAAATACTGAAATAATTGTTTTTAAAAAATACTTATAGTATTTAAAGTTCATCTTCTTTCACTGCATTGTTGCATTATTGCCACAACACTTACAATACCTAATGCCTCTGACTAGCTTGTAGAACCTGAAGAATAAGGAATTGGTAGACTGTTCGAGAATGAACAGTGTTGGGGAGTAATGGAATACATGAGCCGCCCGTACGTATTCAGGGCAAGTGAATATGTTACGAATTATGGGTAACTGTATTCCATTACAGTTTAAATAGATGGTAATCAGAATACAATTACATTGTTAAAAATAATGGATTACATGACAGCATTTTTTCTCTATTTCACGTTTATCTTCTCCCTAATAAAATACGATGATTCCATTCTTTACCGGAAGCCAATCAGAACACGCAACCAACGATTCTAATGTAAACGTCCATTTAAAGTTAAGTTGCTGCAGTCACACAATGGCGGAGTCAGAGCTGGAGCCAGCATATCAGAGGCAGGGCAGAAACGCATTTCTGTCTTGCAAATTCACACAACACTCCACATTAACCTTTTAATATCGATGAACACAATTTGCAGTAGTTATAAATAACTCAGAATCCCTTTAACTTACAGAAACCACACATGTACCGTAAGAGTAACAAGACTCTGACTATAATGGCCATATATTGATTCCTCTGTATGTGAAATTATTTGTGAATAATTCCTTGCACAAAAACTGAAGTAACCAATGTAAATGCATGAGTGTTTGTGGATCAGCATGCGTCTCTCACAGCGAAGTGAAACATTCAGGAAAGCATTCCAGTTCAGTCAAATCTTACCCTTTTTTACCGTCAAAACATATTTTAGCTGATAAATAACAACCAGCATTCTACTCACAATACAGCCATTTACTGGAAATTTTCAGTGTTATGCTGGACGCACGTTCCTCGCGTTATCGCCGGGTCGTGCCACTCCCATGATCACTGGAGATCTGACCTGGGGGTATATGTTCTGTCCTCTTGGTTCACTTTCGGTGCCATTCCCATTGTGTCTGTTACTCCACTTGTCTCTTCGGTTAGCTTAGCTTTTCCCCGCTAGCTCGCGCCCCACTTCTGGGTTCTCGATGTCTTCACTTCGTGCCCTTGCGAGTAGTTCACTCCCCCTTTAGAATGCACTCCCGCTTCTGCATTTGTTGTCTCACTTCGTGCTTCCTACCTAGTAGGTTAGAATCTGTTTAGAGCACACCCTTGCTTATTATTCCGTTCAGCTGTTGCTCGTTACTTTAAGTTTTGGGATTGGGTAGCGCACTAATTTGGTTCATTAGTTGTGTTATTTAAATCGGTCCTTCCTGTGTCTGTCACTCTTGTGATTACATGTTGTTGGATTCTGTTGGCTTTGTTTCTCGTCTCGCCTGTTGTTATTTTCACCTCCGTACCTTGTGGATTATTTTGGACTCCGTTTTCATTCTGGATTTACTTCATGTTGTTCACGCACCTCTCTTTTGTTTCTCCCCAGGCTCGTGACTCCCAGTAAGGGTTCCTCCGGTCAGACTGCCGTGTGTTTACAGAGTCTGGAAGGTCTCAGTTTCGCCCCATGAGTCTCATGGAGGCTTACTCACAGAGGCTTTCTCCGATCCCTGCAGCATACCACTGGGAGCACGGGCCTCGTTTGTCTTTTGTTACTTTGTTCCTGTTTTTGTGTGGTTTTGATCCTGAGTTTTTCCCTGCCTTTTTTGTCCTGTTTTTTGTGCACTGCTTCCTTCAAATAAACAGTTTTTGTTCAAAGTATAAGTGCGTCCTCTTGCCTCCGCGACCACCAGCGCCATGATAGTCTCTCCCAGAAAGGCCAAAAGCAGCTCATTTTATAAGCCAAAATCAGCCCAAATTTTCTCAATCATTTTCAACTGACCAGAAAATATTTATTTTCCATTGTATAATATTAGTTATTAATAGGGAAAAATTAATATAGAACACTGCATTATTTGTTATCAAATAATTTTGTTTTGTATCCAGATGGATACCAAATGGATAAAGAAGTGTTTCTCGCACTAACCTTATTTTTCTTCATCCAGATGGATACCGAATGGATAAAGAAGTGTTTCACACACTAACTTTATTTTTCTTCACACTACTAAGCCATAGAACATCCCTGCATAATAAAAACTCTGCAAGCCAATAAAACAGACACTGCACTGTTTTCTAGTAGTTATGTCTATAGTTTTAGCCCTTTTGTACAACTTTTGTACTTGTGTTGTCATTTCTTATAGTAGATTAAATTTAAGTTATTTGTACCACAGCTCCTTATTGGATAGAAATGGGTAACTTTGTGTCTGGTTCTAGGAGACACTAAGCTGAGGTTGTTGTGAGGTTGTAGTCTGCTTTTCACAATTCACCATGTTTGTGCTGAATTCTAATAAGCCTTATCCTATTTTCATATGCAAAGTTCTCACTGTAAAATGTAGCTGGGGGAAAAACATCACAATAGCCCCTGAAATGTTAAGGGGCCGTGCTGCCTAAAACATTTTTAGGTATCTTAAGTCTCTGTCCACAGATGTAATTTTTCTTCAGGAAACCCATATGAATGCATCCGAGCAATGAAGTCTAAGGTGTACTGGATATCACAAGTCTTTCAGTCACCATTCACTTCTCATGCTCGTGGTGTGGACTTTCTTCTAAGTAAAAACATTTGATGATTATGAGGATGAATATTTGAGGATATTTCAGACCCCATGGCACGTAAGTTATGGCATCTGATACTGTTAATTCATTTCCACTTCCTTTTCTTAATATTTATGGTCCGAATGTAGATGAGCCAAACTTTTTTTTGAAAAATTTTCGATTTACTTCCAGATGCCGGCAGTTCCAACATAATACTTGGCAGTGACTTCATTTGTTATCAAGATCTCTATTTGGAGATCCCCCACTCAATTTGAGTCAATCTATGAACCAAGCAAATATTTGCAGAGTTCAGAACCCAACTGACAGGGATTATTTCTACTACTCTCATTTCCCCCAAAAACTTTAGCAGAACAGACTTCTTTAGTAATTCTCATTAAATTCCCTGTCACAGTCAAACAATACCATAATCTTTTCATTTCTGAACACAGCCTCCTGACAATGTCCCTAATTCTTTCTCTCCCTAAACAAATGTATTCCTGGCACTTCAACCCTACCCTACTCACTGAAAAGAAATTTATAGACAGCATAACCAGGAGAACCACTAGGTTAAAATAGAAATGACAGCGGCAAAGTGTCTGAGTCCACACTTTGGCAGACATTAAAAGTTGTCATCCGCAGTGTTCTGCCACCCCAATGCGCCCTGCATACGTTGACAGACAGATAACTCTTCTACCAATCACCACGCTGAAGCAGATATTCCGTTCACTCCGTTTAATGGATGACAGGAAGTAGGATAAAACTAAAAAGAACAAATTGAATAAGTACATTGAAAGAAAAAAATATTTCACATACTGAATACATACAAGTGTACCATAAGCATGTATGCAACACTGCATATAAGTCTGCACTGAGCATATGAGCACTGTAACTGTAAATAAAGTATCTGAAATCTTTCACATTTCATACTGTATACTAAATAAGTAGCAACATACTGCACCAAAATAACCAAATAACAATATGTAACCGTAACATAGGGAATATAACATTTGTGTATAACCCAATTAACACATGGTGACACACACCTGTATAAAGAATGAAAGTTTGCACTCGACACGAAATACTATCAAATATAGCTTAATTACTCTTAACATAAACTCACATACCAACGATACTCCCGAAAGACAAGAACTGTAGCAGATGGCTTAAGATGGAAGGAACCACAATAGCAGGCTGCTCTCTTCCATGCAGTAGACTGAAGCTGGTCCTATATTGATGACATCATCAGTAAGTTACAACTCTTAAAGGAGCCAGCACCTTTTCCTCTAATATCACACACGACAACACACTCCCCGTCTGGTATCACAAGATACCAAACCTTCTGCTGATAAACTAAGAGAAAAATAGACCAGTCTCTGAATTAATCTGAAGGAATGAGCATTATCACATCAGTTATGGGTCTGATGAACAATTTTGACTTCTTTATCCATAACCTTGATCTCCACCTTTCGTACCCTTCCATCTTCACTTGGGAACACTCTGGAGATGCGCCCCAGAGGCCACTGGTTACGTTTGGACTGATGGTCTTTCATAAGAACTACACTGCCCTCTGTGATGTCTTGCCTTTCCATTTGCCACTTTTTCCTAGGTTGCAACGTGGAGAGATATTGTTTTCGCCACCTGTCCCAGAAGGTGGACGCCAGATTTTGGACCTGTTTCCACTGCCTTTTGTAAAGGTCGGCATGATCAAATTCTCCAGGTGGACAAGGACAAGGACCGTATTTATGAGTGAGTAATGTTGAGGGGGTGAGGATGAGAGGGTCCCCTGGGTCCACAGAAACCGGTACCAACGGTCTGGAATTTATTATCGCTGTCGCCTCCGCCATGAATGTTACGAGAACCTCGTGTGTGATTCTTGATGGTCCCAGCTGCAGCATCATTGAGTCCAAAATCTTGCGAGTTATCCCAATCATCCGCTCCCACACTCCACCCATGTGGGAAGCGTGAGGAGGGTTAAAGATTCATGAACATCCTTGTTCTGCAAGAAACTTTGTGACCTTGGTTTCATCCAAGTTGGAGGGCATGCCCAGTTCTCCACACGCTCCTACGAAATTTGTCCCTCGATCCGAGCGTATCTGCTTTACTGGACCACGGATGGCAATGAGGCGTCTCAGGGCGTTTATGAAACAGACCTTTTATAGGTCTGTACGATGTGTATTAGGCAAGCAACAGAACGAAGGAGCTTCCTCCAATTCGAGAAACGCTGGAAGCGTTTCAAGCCTAGCTGCTCGTCCTTCGTTAAGGTGACAAATGTTGACACTTCAGGATGGACTTCAACATCTGTCATAGGATCAACAAGATCAAACAGGCCTGAGGAGAGGTATGTTTGATTGGGGCATAATAAGAATGGAGGACCAGTAAGCCATGTTGTGTCTTTCAGATAGGCTGCAGGCACAGATCTCGTTGCATGGTCTGCCGGATTCTGCTCACTTGCCACATAATGCCATTGCAGAGGATGCGTGCTTTTTCTAATTCTTACTACTCGGTTATTAATGAAAACGTGGAACCTGCGCTTCTCGTTATGAATATACCCAAGTACCACTTTGCTGTCTGAAAAGAAGTTCACACTGTCAAACTCTGTATCCATTTCAGACATTATAAGGTCAGCCATCTGCACAGCCAACACTGCACCGCAGAGCTCAAGTCGTGGGATGGTCAGCTCTGGCCGGGGAGCTAGCTTGGCTTTCCCTAAGATGAAGCTTATCTTGCAGCTCCCATCAGGATTTGAACCTCTGATATAAGCTACTGCAGCTATAGCCAAGACGGAAGCATCTGAGAAGATACAAAGCTCTCTCTGAGAAACTTCAGAAGAGAAATATTTTGTATAATGTCTTGGGATCTGGAGATGATGAAGCTCTTAAAGAGAGTCCTTCCATTGCTGCCAAGGTCCCATCTTCTCTGGAGGCAAAGGCACATCCCAGTCGCATGACTCAGTCGTGAGTTCTCTTATCAAAGCTTTGCCACGGATGACAACTGGAGCTGCGAACCCAAAAGGGTCATATAAGCCGTTTACAGTTGAGAGGACTCCACGACGTGTGAATGGCTTTGTGTCACATGACAACTGAAACGTGAACGTGTCAGTGAGGAGATTCCAACTAACTCCAAGGGTACGTTGTACTGGCGCTGCAACCTTGCCTAGGTCCATGTCTCTTAGCTCACTAGCTTGGTCATCCAAAGGAAACGCGTCCATAACCTCCTTACTGTTGGAAGTGATTTTGTGAAGCTTCAGGTTGGAACGTGCCAAAGCCGCTTGTGTCCTCTTGAGGAGATCTATTGCAGCTGCTGCAGATGGTAGTGATTTTAAACCATCATCCACGTAGAAATCCCTTTCTATGAACCTTCCAACATCTGCTCCGAACTCTGTCTCAGCCTCTCTTGCTGCTTGTCTAAGTCCGTAAATCGCAACAGCAGGAGAAGGACTGTTCCCGAAGATATGGACCTTCATCCTGTACTCGATAACACTCTTTCCTGGGTCGTTATCTTCAAACCAGAAGAACCTGAGAAGGTCCCTGTCCTCTGGCTTGACGAGGAAGCAATGGAACATTTGTTGAATATCTGAAGTAAATGCTACCGCTTCCTTTCTAAAGCGCAAGAGCACCCCAAGAAGTCCGTTGTTGAGATACAGGCCCTTCAAAAGTACATCATTCAGTGAAACCCCATTGAATTGACAGCTTGAATCGAAACCCACCCGGATCTGTTCTGGCTTCCTCGGGTGATAAACTCCAAAGAGCGGCAAGTACCAACGCTCATCCCGCTGCTTAAGTGGTGGGGCAATCTCTGCATGACCCTTTGCCAGTACCTTCCCCATGAATGCAAAGAAATGTTCTTTCATGATAGGTTTCTTGTCAAAAGACCGCAGTAGAGATCTGAAGCAATCTAGGGCCTGCTTCTTGTTGTTTGGTAGGCGTCGCCTCTAAGGTTTAAATGGAAGGGGGGGGCCACCCAGTTGTTTCTTTCGTCTTTGTAGAAACCTTCCTTCATTATACGGAGGAAAGTCAGATCTTCAATGGACAGGGCAAGCTTCTTGTCATCCTTTGTTATTTTGAAGACATCCCATTCTACGTGATGTTCATCTTCCTATACAGGCCTTATCGCAACAGCCATAGCTCGAAGACTCGAAAGATCATCACAAACATTTTCTTTGATGTGATAAGTGTTAGGACACGGCTTGAAAAGTGATTGGCGACCATTATCCAAGGTGTTGGTGAAAAGAACATTGACTCTATCGGGCTTGTGCAACTTGCCTAGACAGACCTCTGTACATTTGGTAGACATATCATCTCCAGAAGAGTCTCTCTTCTCCCCGCCATACTCTTTAGTGAGTGCTTGAGCTTTAGCAGGTCTATCCACAGGTTTCGGATGCAGGAGAGAATGGTGTGCTTCACTGCCACATTCGATACATTTGACAAGTTTTTCGCAGTTCCTTGCAACATGTGTTGTTGATGATACGCATTTAAAGCAAATCCCATTCTGTTTCAAAAACGCCTTTCAATCTTCAATGGATTTCTCTCTAAACCCATGACATTTGTTAAAAGGATGTGGTTTCTTATATATAGGACAGAACTTTGTTAGGTCTACCTCGGGTCCTTGTGTTTCCACAGTCATTGACCTCTGAGGAGAGACGTCGGTCTTGTGAACTGAGATGGATGCTCTGTTTGTGTACCTGGGATGTTCTGGCCTTAAATGATCAGCTTGAAGGGAAAGGGCAAAGCTAGGATCATTTTGCATTCTGGCTTGTTCCACAACGAAGTTGACAAGTACAGAAAATGGAGGAAAGGGAACTCTATGCTGTTGTTTGAAAGTATAGCCCAGTGTTATCCACTTATCTTGTAGATTGAAAGGCAGCTTTTGCACTATGCTGGCTATGCCACGAGCAGTGTCTAGGCACGCAAGGCCGAGAAGCACTCCCTCAGATTTTGCTACTAGAAGCTCCATCAGAAGGTCTCCTAACTCCCTGAGTTTCTTCCATTCTTTATTTGAAATCTTTGGGAAAGTCTCCAGTCTCTTGAGCAGTGAGCTTTCAACAACTTCGGGTGCACCCTAACAATCGTCTAACCATTCCCAGATCATCAAGAGACCTCTGTCGGGGTTCTTCACATGCACCGCTCTGATGCGTTTCGCTTGCTCCCTAGAATCTGTTCCTAACCACTTGACCAAGAGATCCATCTCCTCTTTAGCTGTGAGATTGAGATCTTCAGTAGCAGTAAAAAATGATGCTTTCCATGCTCTGTAATTTTCAGGACGGTCATCGAATTGTAATAGACCTGTAGAAACAATTTCTCTTCTTGCCATGAATCTAACAAGGTCAGATATATTCTGATCTTCATCGATGTTCGTATGAGGAGTGGTTGTGTGAAATCGAACATGAGGTGGAATTGGAACACATGACTTGATCTCGGGGTAACTATGTGCATTGGCAGCCGTATGTCGTGACTGCTTGTTAGAATGCGAATGAGCATGTGCTGGCAAGTGGCTGGGAACATCAGGTGGTCTCACATGAGCAAAGTAAGGATCTTGTTTGATCTTGACAGAAGGAGAGAGCTTTGCACTCTGTGACAACTTAGGATAATACTTATCAGGGTATGGAGCATATCTGTCAGCTTCCTCAGATTGTATATCCTGGCTAAGTGTTTCATTGTTGGAGACGTTCTCTGAGATTTCCCAATGTCTGAAGTCTTCACCTGAATCGGGTGCCTCTAACTCACGTGGGAGCAGTTGTTGCATACTCTCTTGAAACGGTTCAGTTGGTGGGGGTGGTGGCCACCAATCTTCTGAAATTACGTGCGGATCGAGCTGTATGTTAGATTGCAGTCTAGCTTGTTCTTGCACGTAATCTTTAGTTCTTTGAGTAGTGACATGAGAAACTGAGGTGTATTGTCTGCTAGATTTAGGGCTTGATGCTTTGTCACTGTCTAATACTGTCGACAGTGCTTCCGCTTTAGCAACTGCTACAGCAGCTTCCCTTTCAAAAACTAGCACTGCTAACTGCGCTTCTAAACATGCTCTCTCCACGTCCAAAGTGCCCTTTGCATCTTTATCTGCATCTCCTTTTCGGCATATTTAGCTTTGGCTTTGGCTTCTTCAGCTTCAGCCAGGGCAATAGCAACAGCAGGAATAACAGCCGAGCCCTTTGAGTTTTTGGAGGGTGTTGACTGATTAGACCAAGTCACTAGACTGCTGTTAGTTGGTGGATTTGATTCTTCCATAATGTAGAAGAAGCCTATCTTCAAGTTGTTCGATTATTCCTTTTTTGTCTCAATCTTATTGAAAGGAACACTCTGACCTTCGTTGCTGTAGATCTTTCTGCAAGGAAGTCGTTGTTTTATTGTTCTGCTACCCCAATGCGCCCTGCATACGTTGACAGACAGATAACTCCTCTACCAATCACCACGCTGAAGCAGATATTCCGTTCACTCCGTTTAATGGATGACAGGAAGTAGGGTAAAACTAAAAAGAACAAATTGAATCTAAGTACACTGAAAGGAAAAAAATATTTCACATACTGAATACATACTAGTGTACCATAAGCATGTATGCGATAACACTGCATATAAGTCTGCACTGAGCATATGAAATAAAGCACTGTAACTGTAAATAAAGTATCTGAAATCTTTCACATTTCAATCTTTCATTTCTGTATACTAAATAAGTAGCAACATACTGCACCAAAATAACTAAATAACAATATGTAACCGTAACATAGGGAATATAACATTTGTGTATAACCCAATTAACACATGGTGACACACACCTGTATAAAGAATGAAAGTTTGCACTCGACACGAAATACTATCAAATATAGCTTAATTACTCTTAACATAAACTCACATACCAACGATACTCCCGAAAGACAAGAACTGTAGCAGATGGCTTAAGATGGAAGGAACCACAATAGCAGGCTGCTCTCTTCCATGCAGTAGACTGAAGCTGGTCCTATATTGATGACATCATCAGTAAGTTACAACTCTTAAAGGAGCCAGCACCTTTTCCTCTAATATCACACAAGACAACACACGCAGGCAAATAAATTTAGCAACATACTAAGCCCCGATCTGCTGCAGATTATAATAAAGCAATACTTAAAAATGAGTATACTGTAAATGTATTGGGGGGGCAGACACACATAAACAACCTCCTCCTGAAATTAAAACAAAAGCACTCAGAAATGGCAGATAAACTAGGGGAGCTTTTTTTTTTATATCACAGATTAGGTCCTGAAAGGCCTCTAGGATGCATCATTGCATCAGGTCGAAGGCAGCCACTCTACTACCCAAGCCCAAGGAAATATTGTAAATACTGTAATTGCTTTAAAGAGTTTTACAGTGAACCTTATTCTTCCAAATGCTTCATTGCTCATTCTGATTTGAACAATTTCTTTGGCTCTCTTGCACTGCCAAAACTTAGTGATACTGCCAAGAAGAATCTAGGTTCCAATTTTACCCTTGAAGTTACATCTGGTAAGCCAGCTGGGTCTGATGGATTTGGCTGCAAATGTTGTGACATTTTGTGACATTCTTGCACCACTTCTTTAGAGAATGATATCCAGTTCTATGAATGACAAAGCCTACCTAAAACATTATATGAAGGCTTTTGAACAAATACCTTACACTTTTGAGTCACTGTGTAGATTCAGGTATGAGAGAAACAATTATAATTTGGGTAAAGCAAATTTATGCCAGCCCAATGTGTTCCATTATAACCAACCTTGACAAGTCAGCTATGTTCCCCTTATGCTTCTCAGTTCAACAGGGCTGTCCTGCCCTCCTTGTTATTGCATTGGAGATTAAGAAATCACCCAAGTACCTTTGGTCTAAAAATGGGAGGCACTAAAACACTTAATAGTTTGTATACAATGTGTTATTGTATTTGAAAAGTTTGGAGTCTGGCTCTGTTAATGATTCCTTGCTCACTGCCCTATTGTTTTCTAAGGTGGTTAAACCTGTAATCTTTAAGACTTCACGATTTGTTTAAATAAAAAACTGAATTAGAATTCTAAATCAGGTCAGCAGTGTTCTAAAGTTACCAGAGACCTATGTACCCACCTCTGTACTCTGTAACCTTTCTTTTTTCCCTTCACGATCTAATAAAACCTACCATGAGTGGAGGAAGAGGGGGCTAATTTAAAATAAAATCCTGTATATGGAAAGGAAATTCATCACATTAAAATCAACTAAGAGAGACATTTGCACTTCCTCACTCCCACTTTTTTCTGTTACCTGCAAATTAGACACTGTCCAATCTAAAATTTCCTTTTACCCACTGGTTTTTTGAAGAACCATTTATCATAAAGTGATCATGAAGAATGTAGTATCTTGTATTTGTATCTTTGTACCTGGGTTCATTATGTGCAATATATAAAAATATGTTCAATTTGTTCAAATGTAGTGTTTGGTCAAACTTTGAGTCAAGTTGTCAATTACTTTATATATTAATTGCAATAACTGATCTCACTAAAAGGATTACAATTATAAATTGCACCATAACAATAATATCTACAAACAGCACAAGTTAATCAGTAAGTAGGGTTGGTAAGCATTAAGATCATAATTTAACATAAAGTGTTCTTCAAAGTACTGAAAATGAGATTGTTACTTAAAGAAGTTTTTTTTTTGCATTCAGTTCTGCAAAGAACCTTAAACAGCATAAAAAGGTTCTACATCATAAAAGGATTCGCCAGAGCTCTCAAAGTGTTCCAGAGCATGAATGAAGATCCAGTTTTACTTAGAGTGTTCCAACTGCCCCATTTCTGCCATTGGTTCTCTCTAATTTGTCCTGCTGCCTGTCTAAGCCAGGACACTCTTGCATATATATATATATATATCAGCAAGTTTTATGCCTGATTAAATAAAGTTATAGAGAGAGAGAGAGAGAGAGAGAGAGGTATTGACTTGGAATGTTTATTAAATTGACAGGTGTGCCTTATCAATAGCTAAATTCTTACAGTCTTAATGTGGCAAGAACCACTCAGTTAAGTAAAGAGAAACGACAGTCCATCATTACTTCAAGACATAAAGGCCAGTCAAGAATGTTAAATGTATCCTCAAGTGCAGTCATGAAAATCATCAAACGCTATGATAAAACTGGCTCTCATGAGGACCGCCCAAGAAAGGAAGATTAAGAGTTACCTCTGCTACAGAGTTACCAGCCTCAGAAATCCCACATTAACAGCACCTCAGATTAGAGCCCACATAAATTCTTCACAAAGTTCAAGTAGCAGACACATCTCAACATCAACAGCTCAGAGAAGATTGCGTGAATCAGGTGTTCATGGTCGAATTGCTGCAAAGAAGCCACTACTGACGAAGAAGAGAATTGATTGGGCCAAGAAACAGAAGGAACATTAGACCAGTGGAAATCTGTACTTTGGTCTGATGGGTCCAAGTTTGAGGTTTTTGTGAGATGTCGAAAATACAGTGTCTTTGTGAGATGCAGGAAAGGTGAGCGGATGGTTCCTACATGTGTTAGTCCCACCAAGAAGCATGGAGGAGGAGGAGGTGTAATGGTGTGGGGATGTTTTGCAGGTGACATTGTTGGTTGATTCATTCAAAATTCCAGTCACACTTTACCAGCATAGCTACTACAGCATTCAGCTGCGACATGCCCATCATTGTTTTTCAACAAGACAATGATCCCAAACACACCTCCAGGCTATATAAGGGTTATGTGACCGAGAAGGAAAGTTCTTAAGACAGTACAATATTTCAGTTATAGCGCACCCTATTGATCAGATTGCAGGC
The DNA here is from genome assembly GCA_032718565.1 of Distichodus sexfasciatus. Lineage (NCBI taxonomy): Eukaryota > Metazoa > Chordata > Actinopteri > Characiformes > Distichodontidae > Distichodus > Distichodus sexfasciatus. The sequence continues at coordinate 20,568 of JAVGVS010001418.1, forward strand.
TGATATCCAAAGCTCGGAATGTACATGAAGTCTACCAAGTTTGGTTTTGTTTGGATGTTTTTCTGAGAAGATTTGGCTTTAGAGTAATTATGAGCCATGCCTAGAATATGAATTGATGCAACTTTGTAACGTTTTTTCCTATCAAAATTCTGTAAACTTTTTTTGCCTAGACAGAGCCTAGATTAAGTATGTCAAGTTTCGCAAGAATCAGACAAATTGTGTTGGAGGAGTTCATTTTACTTTGAATTTCATTCATTCATTATCTGAACCACTTAATCCCAACTGCGGGGGGACCGGAGTCTATCCCAGGAATTTACGGGCGCAAAGAGGGGAACAACTCTCGGTAGGCGCCAACCCACCGCAGGGTACACACACTCACACCTTACGGGGCCAGTTTAGAGTTGCCAGTTAACCTATAGTGCATGCCTTTGGACTGTGAGAGGTAACCAGAACACCCGGAGAAAACCCACGTGAACACCGGGAGAGCATGCAAACTCCACACGGAAAGGCCCTATGGCCGTCCCCGGGGTTAGAACCAAGGACCTTCTCGCTGTGAGGCGGCAGCGCTAACCACTGTGCCACCCACTTCGACTTTTGAATTTTTACAAAATGGCAGGACAATCTGGCAGGCGGAAATGGGCGGGGCCATATCCATTAGATTCGGAAGCTTCCAGGGAAATTTTTGTCTAGACCGAGCCAAGATGAGGTATGCCAGGTTTTGAGATAATCGGACAAACGGTTCATTTTAGTTTGAAGTTGAGTTTTCACACAATGGAGGGAACTTTTGGCAGGTAGAAATGGGAGGGAGGCCACCAGGGAACCAGGGGCTAGAATTTCACATTTATCCCACACCGGAGATATAAGTTAAAACGAATATTGGTTTGTAAGATTGCCACCTATAGGCAGACATGTGCCATTTTTGGCCTCTGAGGTCTGCAATCCTGATCAGTTGGCCAAAGGGTTTCGCTATAACGTGTCCGGTTTAGGCTGTGGTCAGACTTTTACGTAGGGAAATATAAAAAAAAAACAATAGGGTTCCAGAACCAATAGGGTTTCCTAATAATAATAATAATAATAA